>JBBPMU010000494.1:0-20969 GCA_038090475.1 Wakefieldia striispora | reverse complement strand
AAAGTCTGGCTCGACAACAAGAACCTAAAGCTTGGCTATCATTCCTGAAAACTCTCTCCGCGATGTGAAGGGCCCTTCGAAATCACCCAAGTACTATCCCCCGTCTCTTACCGACTCAAGCTTCCCCCCACTTGGAAGATACATGACGTCTTTCACACCTCAATTCTCTCCCCTTATCGGGAAACCGATGAACACGGCCCCTCATTCTCATGCCCACCACCGGATCTTCTTGGATCAGAAGAAGAATACGAAGTCGAAGCAATCGTGGGACATCGGGGTTCCGCACGGAATCCGCAGTTCCTCATCAAATGGAAAGGCTATCCATCGTCCAACAATACGTGGGAACCGCCATCCAATTTGGTAAATGCCAAGACTATCCTAAACCTATATAAAGCCTCTCGCCCCAAGGCTTTTCCCTCGTTCCGCCTCCCCTCTACATGACCAAAGTCACTCTTCCCCTCATTGTATTCCTCGTCTTCTCCGCCCTCACTGTCTTCTTCTTCTACTGCATTTTCACTCTCGCCCTCAAAATCCAATACTCTCGTGATTCCCTTTTCTTCGTCACCCACATTACCCCTCACGGAATCTCCATCGGGATCGTCTCTCCCCACGACGTCACTACCCCAGTCCTCCGTTACTCCACCGGCGCCACCTACTCTGGCTGGACGGCTGAGGCGGACAGTTGGAACGATTCTTGAGTCTTTCCGTTCTCGTTCTTCTTCGTCTCACATTTCCCTCTCTCCTTCTATGACCTCTGCCCTACCGGGCTCTCCACCGGCGTACTTGGACATTCCTCTCGATGCCCTCCTCTCCACTTTAGATCCTATTCCCCTTTTTCTAGACAGACTTCTGCATTTTCACCGAAACATATTCTATGCCTCGATCCTCTCCTCTCCACCACTCGCGGTCTCCCTTTCGAACATTCCCCTATCCCCTTACACGACGGTCATCCCCTTCCTCATCCAGGCGTTCAGAAACACGATCCTCTCATCAGAGATCCAACAGAGGTCTCCTGTCCAACTCGGAGAATCTTGGGCGGTGGCCCTCTCCTATTCCATACAGGGCACTGGAGGGATCATACTCGATGCCCTTGACCACCTTGGGTTCGGAACCCTTGTCCGCACCTTACCCTCCAACCATGTCCAACCTCTCCTCTGAACCACCCTCATCAGTCTCTCCCCTATCCAACGACGGGACTATATGTCATCCCACGAGCTCCCTTCGAACCACCCTCTGGGACGAACTATGCGTCTCTACCCCTCTGCCCGAGCTCCTCTACCCGCACCCGTCCCCACCTACCCCATCCGACCTGATGAGTTGGACAATACTACCATACCCTCTGTTGATGCCGCCTCTCCCCCATATTCTCCCAACCGTCAACCTCTTCCCCAACGACCCACGCCTGGACCGGATGTGCCCAATCTGGGATCTCCTGGACCCGGACCACATGTTCGCTCATCCCCTCCGATTGTCGAACTCGACCTTAACAAGGTTAGACAATTTCTCACCACCCTCGCTGAGCTCACGGAACCGGTCTCCTCCTCCCCCTCTGAGTCCCCCACACCGATCCCCGTCCCCCCTCCCGTCCGTCGACGACTTCCTCGCCACCATACTTGCTATCGTTGCGGATCTTCCGGACACCTCCAATCCGGATGCCCTCATTACTGATGCACCCATTGCCTTCGAACCTCCCCAGGTCACCTCTCCTGGAACTGCCCCGTTGACAGACAACGATTCCCCCACTGGACCCGACGACTTATTAATGATGATGCTCAGCCAGACTTTCACAACGAGTGCATCTGAAGATAATGATTCGGTGAATCATTCTTCCGACCAGGGATCTAATGTTATGGACTTCGAAGATACCTGGGAACGGGACGTCGAAACCATCTGGAGACAGCTCTCTGGAGAAGAAGATATGGACCCGGATATGTTTTTCTTCCCTACTCATTTCTATGATCGCTACTGGTTTGACCTTTCCTCCACGGCGTATAGAGACCTCACTTGGGAGATCATCGATAGTGGTCAATATGACCCACTCTATCATGACTTCTAGGATATCCTTCAGACTTCGCACGGGAACACCGCCATTTCCCACGTTCACGGATGCCCCCGGACTTCTGACTCGTTCCTACCGGGAAGTCCCTTTTATTCCTCTCTTCTTATATCTAGCGGCTCTCCGCTTCTCTTTTCTGGACTATTGCACTCCGTTGCCTTTCTTGGATATGGGACTCCGTATTTCCTTTTACGTGCATGTTTCCTTTTACGCGTCCTTTGTTGATCCCCTTTTTCGATACATGCGACGCAACGTGTCTCGATGATTCCCTTTCTCATCTATTTGTTTCTATTTGTACCTTATAGTATAAATACCCACCGATGTAGTAGAATAGCTCTTCAGCTAATTCTACGCAGTTCTGCCTGCCAAAGTCTTTGCTCCTGAAGAAGGTCGCTCAACTTATCTCTTGCGCTAAGCCCTTCCAGTCTCTCTCTCTCTCTTCGCTAACGGGCTTCTCTCTCACGAGCGATAGCCATATACTCTGCTCCTAGTCGTTGCTGACACTATGAGTACGAAAGGATCTCGAGTGAAGTCTTTGTTTCGCACCCGTGTAACAATTGGTCAGTGATGTCGCTCCTAGAGGCTTCGAGCTGGAATGCGCTGTGGAAGGCATCAAAGTCGCCATTGAAAGGTTTCCCTTCCATTCGGATGTTGTGGAGGGTCATTCGCGCGGTGTCTTTGAGGCTGGGGGGTATAAAGACGGTGTGGAAGTCCTTCTCCATAGCGGTAAGGGTATCGGTCCAGGAGGTGACTGGGGCAGTCATAATCTTCGTGAGCCAGGCTTCAGAGAAGGTTGCCCCTCTCCCCAGGTTCATTCGATTCAGGAGGGTGATCACGATCTTCTTGTTGTCATACTTTGCAGTGTTGATGGCGAAATAGGCTTTCATCGCCAACAGCCAATGGGAGGCGTCTTCACTCTTGCTGGAGAACGGTTCTGGGCAAGCCGCCTTGAGTTCGTCTTGGGCAGGGTTGGACATGCTGCTAGAGCTGGGAGCGGGGGAAGGGGAGCGAGTGGTCGGGGTGTGCTGGGAGGAGGGGAGAGTCGATTGGAACTGGAGTGGGGAAAGAGCAGGGGTGGAGCCTAGAGGAGATGGAGTGGGGGTATACCCAGGAGTAACGTTCAGAAGTGGTCCTCGTCGAGTATCAGGGGCAGGGACTTGGGGGGATCCGGCTACTCGTCGTCTAGGTTGAGTGGGTGAGTGCGGGGAAGAAGTTCCAGAAGGACATGCGAGTTGATAGGGGTTCGCATAGGGGGAAGCAGCAGGTCGTTCGTCGTCAGAAGAGTCCTCCGAAGCAGGAGAACGGTACGTGGTGTGAAGTTGGGCGGATCCCGTGCATAGTAGCAGGGATCAAGGGACGAGCTAATTCTTTTGTTATGCAGGTGCGGAACAAAGACTTCACTCGAGGTCCTTTCGTACTCGTAGTGTCAGCGACGACTAGGAGCAGAGTATATGGCTATCACTCGTGAGAGAGAAGCCCATCAGCGAAGAGAGACAGAGACTGGAAGGGCTTAGCGCAGGAAGTAAGTCGAGCGACCTTCTTCAGGAGCGAAGACTTTGCAGGCAGAAGTGCGTAGAATTAGCTGAAGAGCTATCTACTACAGTGGCAGGTATTTATACTATAAGGTACAAATAGAAACAAATAGACGAGAAAGGGAATCAACGAGACGCGTCGCGTTGCATGTATCATAAAAGGAAATCAACAGAGGACGCGTAAAAGGAAACGTATGCGTAAAAGGAAATGCGGAGTCCCGTGTCCAAGAAAGGCATCGGAGTGCCATAGTCCAAAAGGAGAAGTGGAGAGCCGCTAGATATAAGTGGAAAGGAACAAATGGGACTTCCCGGTAGAAATGAGTCAGAAGTCCGGGGTCATCCGTAAACGTGGGAAACGGCGGTGTTCCCGTGCGAAGTCTGAAGGATAACCTAGAAGTCATGGAACAGAGGGTCATACTGACCGCTATCGATGATCTCCCAAGTGAGGTCTCTATACGCCGTGGAAGAAAGGTCAAACCAATAGCGATCATAGGAATGAGTAGGAAAGAAAAACGTATCCATGTCCGTCGGCTCTTCACCAGAGAGTTGTCTCCAAATGATTTCGACGTCCCGTTCCCAGGTATCTTCGAAATCCATAACAGATCTCCTTGATCTCTGACTCCTCAGTCCTCCTCCTCTTCCGTGTCTGCTGCTCACTCCCCACGAGAGAGCAATGCAGCTTGCCCTTCTGGCAAGCTGTGCAAGCTCTCCCCTTCTGGCAAGCTGTGCAAGCTCTCCCCTTCTTCCCTTTGCCCAGAGCACAGTTGATGCTGACCTGCATGCACTGGGTGCACTTCTCCCTCGCCTTCTCCTTGCCCTTTGTCTGGACCAGTTCAATCTAGGACTATTCAGTACCACAGAGAAAAGATGGGCATGGTTGACTCACCTTGGGGCACAGCCCCACTGCTGCATCCTTCATCCACTGGACCATCTCCTGGACCATTTCCACCTCCTTCCTCTGCTCTGCCTCCTCCGCCTCTTTTCACGCCGCCTCCCTCTCCCTCGCTTCCTCCTCCTCCCTCCGCCTCTTCCCCTCCTCAGCCTTCCATTTTGCCTCCTCCTCCGCTTTCCACTTTGCCTCCACCTCTACCTTCTGCCTTGCCTCCTCCTTGGCTCACCACTGCACCTCCTCCTTGTGCACTAGCGCCTGTCACCTGTGCTTGGCTGACTTCACCCGGAAGACCTCCTTGGAGTCGTCATCGTCCTCCTTGAGGCGCTTGTTGTCAAGATCAGTGGTATTTCATCTTCAGATCTTCATCTCCAGATACCCTGATCTTAGATCGATCTTTGATCTGATCTACTGTTTCTCAGATGGAACAATCAGTAGATTGATTCCGATGTTCTAGACTCATATCAAATATGATATGAAGGGTGCAACCCTAGAACATTCTGACAAACACCCTTTTCCACTATCATGTCTTCTTATTTCATATGATAGCAGATTACTTATCCATTGGCAGATAACAATATTTCATATAGAGATAAGTTATCTCTCTATTCTTGTTATCTTTGGATATCATCCAATAGGACATCCACAGCCTTTCTACATAGATAAGACCAATTACTATATATGTACTCCCTGTACAGTATATAAGACAGAGAGTCTCCCTCTGAGCTCTCTAACCAGAATTCGAACACTGTTCATCTTACCACACTTTTGCACCTCACAAAGGACCACTCCTCTTACTCCTTGATCTACCTTGATCAGCACTAGTGAGTTATCTCTCTCCTAGTGTCCATAACCTCTGCCCTTTCGCCCTTGCTGTGCGAAAGCCTAGTCACTTAGGTGATTAGAGATCAGAGCGATCGCCTGGTTCGATTGCTTTACTTGTCATCCCATTTGCAGATGGTGTTGATGTCAGACATGAAGATGTTAGGTGGAGAAAGGCAAGAGCTAACCTCGCAAAATTTATGCATGTGCTGAAACGAGATGGAATCATCAAAGGTTGAACTCCAAACCTCAAAGGCGAAGTCTTCCCTTCAATGGGGTATCTATCGTGGAGTCTCCTGACACAAAGTCAAGGAGGGGGACCCAGACACGTAGTCACGAGTTTCAGGACCCAAAGTCCTATACTTGTAAAAACAATGTAAAGAAGGAGCGCCGTTTATCCTCCGGCTCAGAGTGTAGATGAGTAAAGATTTCCCAGTAACCCCTCAGAAGATCCTAAGGGGGTCTCGCCTAGAAGAAAATACCCTGGGGAGTAAATTCCAAATAGCAAAGACTGGGGTTACCAGTCAATGCGTCTACTACTTATACATATAATGTACAAGTTTGTGCACGGATCATGCAGTGCATATCTGAATATAGTAAGAGAGGAAACGTATGATGTCCGAATAATCGTAAAAGGAAAGTCTTGTGTGATAAGCACGTATCGTGAC
This sequence comes from Wakefieldia striispora, assembly GCA_038090475.1. Lineage (NCBI taxonomy): Eukaryota > Fungi > Basidiomycota > Agaricomycetes > Agaricales > Hymenogastraceae > Wakefieldia > Wakefieldia striispora. The sequence goes on along the minus strand of JBBPMU010000494.1, from coordinate 15,002 downwards.
AAAGAGGAAATGACAAACTGCACAGCTCTCTATGGCATGTGCCTTCCGATATGATCATGATCGGATAACTGCATAATCAGAATGAGTCAGAGATAAGAAAGTCAATATGTCCAAAAGGGGTATTCCCAAAAAGAGTGGCCACTGGGAATAAGTCTGAAGTCTCGACCGATGGCCTAATCAGCAAGTGCCGCAAGGTGGTCACGTGCAACAGATCACATGACGAAGGAAATTATACTGTTGTAGGAGCATACCAAAAGATAGACATCAGGTGACATCAAGTCATGTGATCGGCGAAGTACAGGTAGATGGTGTTCTTCAATCAGATTGCCGCAAGAAAAGGGTTTCTAAATAAAAGTTTTTAAAAGTGTCAGTTAAAAGATAGCGTCTTTCAGGAATAAAATATGGGGTTCATAACATGCACACCACGATTTTCGAACTCCACACTCCAACTGCCCACACTATCACCACATTGACTATCGTATTGTCCACCTCAGCTAACGGCCTTCAGGGGTTCAGGCCTAAGAGGGGGATACTGTCATATCCCATATACCTGAGTCAACTCCGACGCCACATGCACCCATTTCTGAATACCTCCGGCCCCTCTGAACGACACTTAGTCATATTGAGGTTATCCTTCCCTTTGCAACTCTTGGAGTTGGCATTACGCTACCCTTGGACTTAGTATGTTACTCTCAGACCTTTTCTGTTCTATCTCCATTCTTGTTCCTGTGCCTTTGCTTATGCTCTCCACTTCAGTTTCCTCATGTACCTGGTGCTGTGCTGGTTATTACTTCTCTGTCCTCCGTCTTACTCAGTACTTACCAATCCTGTTCTTACTCATCCTCCTGCTCCGATTAGTAATCCTCTTTCTCCAAGTATAAAAATCCATAGATACTCTCGTGTATTATTTAGTTCGAATATCATCTTGAACATCAACTCAAATCTGACCCTCAGTACCTCCGGAGATCTTGACGATCTCACTCCATAGTCCTCCTTCGGACCTGCCTCTCACACCTACTCTCACACTTAGTCTTCCTCAGACTTAATTCTATCGTCCCTCCCTGACCCTCAGAAATACCAGGGCACGCTTCGAACAAGGGCACAACACACACATTGAAGCCAACACCTGTTCGTCACAACTCTGGAGTTCCAGAGTTCTCGGACTTCGTTCCACCTGAGTCGTCCCGGTTCTAACACTCCTCCATACCCATGTCCCCCTAACACATTCACTCCATACATATGGCACCCAGCCCGGCAGAGGTGCCCCCATGCATGTTGACGCTTCGATGTCAACCCCAACTCCTGTGATGCCAGCAGCCAGCCAACCTTGCCCCCTTCCAACACCCCTGCAGGGGCAATTAACATGTTACAACTGGGGAAAACCAGGTCATCTGGCCCAAAATTGTTGTGCCCCTAAACAGGTGTGAGTCCAAAGTGCCACCCCGCGGCAACAACACTGGGGAGGATATCCTCCTTATCAAGGCCCATTGTTGCAGGGCTATGCGACCAACTTTCCACCAATGCCCCAGATGCAACCCCCCCCACCGGCTGGCTATGCCATCCACAATGCCTCATATGTCACAGATGAGGCAACCTACTGGAGGGACTGCATCCAGGCAGAAACTTCAAGGCTGGCATACCATGTCCTGTACATAGATCCCTTCTGGACTCAGGAGTGATGAACACGTTCATTGACAAGAAGTTCTGTGATACTAATGGAATTATAGGGACCAGACTGCCCGCACCCATTGGGGTATCAAATGTGGATCATGGATGGATCAAACTCCTTGATAGGAGTGATCACTCACAAAGTACAAGTATTTCTTGAAATCAATGGACACTCCAAATTCGTCAACGCATATGTAACTAACCTGGGAACCCACCCAATGTTCATAGGATATGACTGGCTCAACTGCCACAACCCAGAAATTGATTGGATTACTGGCAACATCAAGTTCAGCTGATGCACAAGTTACTGCCAACAACTATCAAGAATGCGATTACTGCCCACATTCTTCAGTAGGGCGATGACTAAGAAAGAAGAAGAAGACCACATAAAAAGTATGGTCCCAGAAACTTACCATGAATTTTTAGATGTTTTCTCCGAAAGAGAATCGGAAAGGATGCCTACATGCAAGCCGTGGGATCACATGATTGAATTAAAAGAAGATTTCATCCCCAAGAAAGGACGAGTGATACCTCTGTCACAAACAGAGATGGACGAAGTAGCTAACTTCCTGCAGAAAGAATTAAAGAAGGGGTACATTCGACCCTCAAAATTGCCACAGACAGCTCCCATATTCTTTATACCCAAGAAAGACGGTAAAAAATGCTTAGTCATGGACTATCATTACCTTAACAAAGGAACAATCAAGAACACTTACCCACTACCACTCATCCCATCTTTGATAGACAGATTGCAAGGCGTGGATCTATTCACCACCATGGACTTGTGGTGGGGATACAATAATGTCCACATCAAAGAAGGTGATGAATGGAAAGGGGCATTTGTGACCCCTATGGGCGTCTACGAACCCCTGGTAATGTATTTCGGCATGACAAACTCACCGTCCACGTTTCAGAATATGATGAATGACACTTTCAATGACATGTATGTGGTCATAATTATTTTTATAGACGACTGCATGGTCTTCACCAGCAGAAAGACCCAGCAAGAACACAAGGAAATTGTGAAGGAGGTACTCAAGCGGCTTCGAGAAAATGACTTGTTCATAAAGCCTGAAAAATGCCACTTCTTGCAAAAGAAGGTAGATTTCCTTGGGATGGTCATATCCCAAGAAGGGGTAGAAATGCAGGTGTCCAAAATCACAGGAGTGCTGGATTGGTCAATGCCCACCAGGCTCAAACAAGTGCAAGGCTTCTTAGGCCTTTGCAACTATTATTGACACTTTATTCCTAACTTCACCCACATAGCCAGACCCTTGAACGACTTAATGAAGAAAGATACCCCCTTCAAATGGGGAAGTGATCAAGAAGCAGCATTCAGGAAATTAAAAGAAGCATTTATGAAAGAATCCCTTTTGGCTTACTGTTACAAACGCTATTTTCCTGCCCTCAGAACTCCATTCTTTTTCGGACTCTAAGTCCAACTATGTTGTTCCTTTCTCTAACGCACTCTTCGATCCAGAACAATTACTGTTCTAGGACAAGGTACGCGCCTCATGTAAAGGCTGTCCAAAAGACTGGATCTTATTGGCTGCCACATTTATGCTTCTTATTTTCATTTCTGGCATGATTGCAAGATCCGCCACACCTCATGTCTTCTTTAATTACCATTTATGCTTCTCTTCCATTCCGCCACACACCTCATGTTTAACACATGTAGATAACGGCTGTGCCATTCCTTCACATTCCATGACGTTCTAGCCAATGGCAGAACACTCTCTTATCTTTACACAAATACGTACATACAGCCAGCCTGTAGTATATAAGCATGAATAAATCACCCAGAGAACCTCAGTAAAGTTCTCTTGGGTTTTTGCCTTCAAAGCCTGAGTTGAATCTACTCACTCCCCTTTACGACCTTCACGACTAAACGAGCTCAGTCTTAAGGCTTGTTTCACTTACCCAGACCAGAAGAAGCCGATGCACATGGAAATGGACGCCTCGGACATCGCAACAGGAGCTGATGCAAAGCGTCACTCAAACAAAATGAAGAGGAAAGGAAACTCAAGGATTGCGGCTCGAGGGGAGCTCCAGCGACGAAACATGCGACGAGAAGATCGAGGTACGGGTTGAAGGAAATATTGGAGGAATAGAGTCCAAGTGAGGCGAGGAGCTATCCTTAAACCACTCCCTTGGAAGAATGATCAAGTAGATAAGACTGGGGTTACCAGTCGCAAGTCTGCCTACTTAAATAGTGTCTGGTGAGTGTGCACAGACCATGCTATGCTACACTGATTATGGTAAGTGTGATACAGTATGCGTGATAGAAATACAGGGAAGGAAATCATGTGATACGAGGATCGCATATCTTGAGTCATCATCTATGAGTAAAGATAAGGATGATAAGGAATAGCCCATAGTGAAAGAAGAGCAGAAGGCTTGCTATCAGCCAATTGGCAAGTACCGGAGTGGTCACGTGTGTCAGATCACATGACAGAAAGAAATTATACTGACATAGGAGCGTACCAAAAGGAGAGACGTCACGTGATCGTGTGAAAGAGTCACGTGACATGAATTACATGTTGGGACTCGCCTTTGGGGGCTGAGTCTAGCGAAAAGGGTTCGTTAAAGGTAAAAGTTCGATAAAGAATGATGGAATCATAACAGGAGCTGTCCTCTCAGTAAAAGATGATGACAGTGTATGGAAACCTTGTGCTTTTATTTCTCATTCCTTCGATTCAGCAGAAAGAAACTACCCTATTTACGATAAAGAACTTCTAGCAGTCATCAGGGTGCTTCAAGATTGGCGACACTATCTAGTAGTGATACGGAGTAGCACTCGAGCAACCCAAAGAGGAGAGGAGAATGAGAGCATCAGGTTCCAAAGGCTGACCAGCAACGAAGGCAGCGAGTAACGAGGCGTGAAAGTTGTGTAGAGGTGGAATGGTGGCAGCGTTTTTGGGACACAAAGTCCTCAAAGAAACTCCAACTCAAAGTCTAGAGTTTTTAGGATCGACGCAAAGTCAAATCCAGATTCGTTTGTAGGGAGAAGAGGAGAGAGATGTTGGGAGATATGTAGTGTAATCCAAGTAGTCGAGGAGACTATCCTTAAATCCTACCCTTGGAAGTAGAATCAAGTAGATAAGACTGAGGGATCAGTAGACTATGTACATGGGTTTAAATACTGTGAGGTGTCGTGCACAGACCAAACAGTGTGTATCGTATCGTCCAATGAGAAAAAGGATAAAGGAATTGTACAATGCGAGGATCGCGTATCCTGAGTCATAGTGTCTGTGTCAAGGAGATAAAGGGGTGCTGGGCCAATGGCAAAAGAAGAGCAGAAGATAAACTATCGGCCAATCGGCAAGTGCCGTGAGTGGTCACGTGTGTCAGATCACGTGACTGAAGGAAGTTTATACTGACATAGGTGAAACAAGATGAAACGTTGAAGGTTGAACTCCTAAACCTCAAAGGCGAAGTCTTCCCTTCAACGGGGTATCGAACTAGAGGACTCCTGATGCAAAGTCAAGGAGGGGAACTCGGACACAAAGTCACGAGCTTCGAGGACCCAAAGTCCTATACTTGCAAGATTTATGAAAAAGAAGAAGCACCGTTTATCCTCCGGCTCAGAGTGTAGATGAGTAAAGTTTCCCAGTAACCCCTCAGAAGATCCTAAGGGGGTCTCACCTAGAAGAAAATCACCTGGGGATGAATTTCCAAGTAGCAAAGACTGGGGTTACCAGTCGATGCGTCCACTAGTTAAATACAAGTCCGGCAGAGTGCACAGACCATCTAATTGTAAAAGGAAATACTAAGTATGGCAAGTGCCCTTCAGGTGTAAGACCCGGTAATCCGCGTATAGTAATGTCTGTCTGATAGAAACGTATCATGAGTAAAAGAAAATGAGTAATATGCACTGCTCTCTGTGGCACGTGCCTTCCGATACGATCACAATTGGGTAACATTGTAAGACTGATGATGAGAAAGATAAGAAAGTCAATATGTCCAAAAGGGGTTATTCCCAAAGAGAGTGGCTGCTGGGAATAAGTCTGAAGTCTCGACCAACGGCCTAATTGGCAAGTGCCGCAAAGTGGTCACTGTTACGGATTTCGAAGATACTTGGGAACGAGACGTCGAAATCATTTGGAGACAGCTCACTGGTGAACTGGATACGGACCCGGATACGTTTTTCTTTCCCACTCATCATTATGATCGCTCTTGGTTTGACCTTTCTTCCACGGCGTATAGAGACCTCCTCTGGGAGATCGTTGACAGCGGTCAACTTGACCCTGTTTATCACGACTTCTAGTTGATCCTTCAGACTTCGCACGGGAACACCGCCGTTTCCCACGTTTACGGATGCCCCCGGACTTCTGACTCACTTCTACCGGGAAGTCCCATTTATCTTCCTTCCTCTTTTACTTAGCGGCTCTCCGCTTTCTTACTTTGGATACGGACTTCCGATTCCCTTTCTTGGACACGGAGCCCCGCATTTCCTTTTACGCGTACGTTTCCTTTTACGCGTCCTTTGTTGATTTCCTTTTACGGTACACGCGACGCGACGCGTCTTGTTACCTTCCTCTTTGGACTATTTGTTCCTATTTGTACCTCTTAGTATAAATACCCGCCGATGTAGTAGAATAGCTCTTTAGCTAATTCTACGCAGTTCTGCCCTGCAAAGTCTTCGCTCCTGAAGAAGGTCGCTCGACTTACATCCTGCGCTAAGCCCTTCCAGTCTCCGTCCCTCTTCGCTAACGGGCTTCTCTCTTACGAGCGATAGCCAATACTCTGCTCCTAGTCGTCGCTGACACTACGAGTACGAAAGGATCACGAGTGAAGTCTTTGTTCCGCACCCGCGTAACAGGGGTCTCGCTAGAAGAAGATACCCTGGGGAGTAAATTCCAAATAGCTAAGACTGGGGTTACCAGTCGAAGTGTCTACTACTTATATAGTACAGGGGTATTGTGCACAGACCATGCAGTGCATATCAAGTATAGTAACATGTACGATGTCAAGTAAATCAAGAAAGGAAAGTCCTGTGCAATGAGCACATATCATGAGTAATGAGAAATGACAAACTGCACAGCTCTCTATGGCATGTGCCTTCTGATACGATCACAATCGGGTAACTGCATAATCAGAGATGAGTAAAAGGGAGAACATGGGATGAGATCCTGGATCGAAGTCTGAAAGTCAATAAGTCCAAAAGGGGTTATTCCCAAAGAGACGGCCACTGGGAAGAAGTCTGAAGGATCACCAATGGCCAATCAGCAAATGACACAAAGTGGTCACGTGCAACAGATCACGTGACGAAGGAAATTATACTGTTGCAGGAGCATACCAAAAGAGAGACATCAGGTGACATCAAGTCATGTGATCTTTGAAATACATGTAGACGGCTTTCTTCGAGGATCGCCACAAGAAAAGTGGGGTCCTAAATAAAAGTTTGAACAGTGTCAGAAAAAGAATAGCATCTTTCAGGAATAAAATATAGGGCTTTATAACATTACCCCCTCTTTAGAATCAAGTCGTCCCGACTTGGTATGATGCTTCGAAGTCAATGCAAGAGCATGTCCCTTTTGGGATGAAATCTGTAGAATAGTCTTTAAACAAGGAAAGAAACTCGTTCATCTTGAGTCCACGTAAGGCTCATGGGGCACCAGGGTTTTTTTTTTTGAATTCTTTTATTTTTTCTGGAGCATTCCGCAGGTTGTCAGTGGGCTCCCATGTTTGATCAGTGTCATCCCATCCTAGCCAGTGGACAAGGTACTGTATTCAAGTTTTTTCTTGTTCAATTGAGAGGTGACAATGTAGTCAACCTTGTGCTCTTCGTATCCTTCATCATTGACTTCGATGGCATTGGGTTTGGTCTTCTTCTGACCCCGGAGGACTTCCTTGTACGGTTTAACTCTAGATATATTTGAAACGAGATTGGATAATCGCAGGTTGAATCATAACCCTAACCCTAAGGCTAAGGTCGTATTGTAGTCTTCTAAGTCCTTGAGGCAAGAACTTCCCTTTATCGATAGGGGAATCGTCATCTTAGGTCAGTAATGAGGAGAAAAGAGAGAAGCGATAGATTGAGCAGAGAGAGGAAGGATCCCAAGTACCTGATGAACAGGGAGTAAACCTAAATCAAAAGTCCTTGGGGAACTATTGACAAATGGATAAGACTGGCATTACCAGTCAAATCCTCTACTACTTAAATAGTGTAGCATATCGTGCACAGACCAAGCTGTGTGTGTTACACGGGTGCGAAACAAAGACTTCACTCGAGATCCTTTCGTACTTGTAGTGTCGGCGACGACTAGGAGCAGAGTATTGGCTATCGCTCGTAAGAGAGAAGCCCTGGTCAGAAAGAGAGACGGAAGACTGGAAGGGCTTAGCGCGAGGTAAGTCGAGCGACCTTCTTCAGGAGCGAAGACTTTGCAAGCAGAAGTGCGTAGAATTAGCTGAAGAGCTATTCTACTACAGCGGCGGGTATTTATACTAAGAGGTACAAATAGAAACAAATAGACAAGAAAGGGAATCAACGAGACGTGTCACGTCGCGTGTATCGTAAAAGGGAATCAACAAAGGACGCGTAAAAGGAAACATACGCGTAAAAGGAAATGCGGAGTCCCGTGTCCAAGAAAGGCATCGGAATGCTGTAGTCCAAAGGGAGAAGTGGAGAGCCGCTAGATATAAGTGGAAAAGGAATAAAAGGGACTTCCCAGTGGAAACGAGTCAGAAGTCCGGGGGCGTCCGTAAATGTGGGAAACGGCGGTGTTCCCGTGCGAAGTCTGAAGGCTGTCCTAGAAGTCATGGAACAGAGGGTCGTATTGACCGCTGTCGATGATCTCCCAAGTGAGGTCTCTATACGCCGTGGAAGAAAGATCAAACCAATGACGATCATAAGAATGAGTAGGAAAGAAAAACGTATCCGGGTCCATATCTTCTTCACCCAGGAGCTGTCTCCAGATGGTTTCGACGTCCCGTTCCCAGGTATCTTCGAAATCCGTAACAGAGTATGAAGTCAAAGCCATCGTGGGACATCGGGGTTCTGCACGGAATCCACAGTTCCTTATCAAATGGAAAGGCTATCCCTCTTCCGACAATATGTGGGAACTGCCATCCAATTTGGTAAATGCCAAGACTCTCCTCAACCTATATAAAGCCTCTCGTCCCAAGGCTTTCCCCTCATTCCACCTCCCACCTACATGATCGACCTCACCTTCTCCCTCGTTGTATTTATTGTCTTCTCCGCCCTCACACTTTTCTTCTTCTATTGCATCTTCACCATTGCCCTCAAACTCCAATACTCCCACGATGCCCTCTTCTTCGTCACCCATGTCACTCCCAACGGAATCTCGGTCGGAATCATCTCACCCCACGACGTCACCACACCCATTCTTCGCTACTCCACCAGTGCAACCTACTCTGGCTGGACAGCTGAGGCGGACAGTTGGAACGATTCTTGAGTCATTCCATTCTCATTCAGATTCCCATTTCACTATTACCCCCTCTTCCCCATTTATGCCAGCCACTCCTCCTGCATCCCCTACAGCGTACCTGGAAATCCCCCTCGACACCCTGCTGTCCACACTCAACCCTGTCTCTATTTTTCTAGATAGACTTCCACATTTCCATCGAAACGTTTTCTATGCCACGATCATCGCTTCACCCCCACTCTCCATCCCACTCTTGAACATTTCCCTATCCTCTCCATCGACAACCGTCATCCCACTCCTCCTCCAGGTGTTCCACAATACCATCCTCTCATTGGAGATCCAACAGTGGTCCCCGATCCAACTCAGAGAATCTTGGGTGGCAGCCCTCTCCTATTCCATTCAGGGTACCGGAGGGATTATACTCGATGCCCTTGACCACATTGGGTTCAGAACTTACATCCCTACCCTCCCTTCCAACAACGTCCAACCACTCCTTCGGACAACCCTCATCAGCCTCTCTCCCCTCCAGCGATGGGACTACCTCCTACCTGATGAGCTCCCTTTGTACCACCCTCTGGGACAAACCACTCATCTCTACCCCTCTGCCAGAGCTCCTCTACCCGCCCCCATCCCCACCTACCCCATCTGACCTGATGAGCTGGACGATGCTTCCCTACCCACTCCTGATGCCACCCCTCCCCCATATTCTTCCGACTGCCAATCTCTTCCCCGATGACCCATGCCTAGACCGGATGCGACCAATCTAGGACCTGCTGGATCCGGAACACATATTCAGCCATCCACTCCAACTATCGAGCTTGACCTTGACGAGGTTAGAGAATTTCTCACCACCCTCGCTGAGCTCACGGAGCTGGTCTCCTCCCCCTCTCAATCCCCAGTCCCCATCCCCCCTCCTGTCCCCCGACGAGTTCCTTGCCTCTGTACTTGCTATCGTTGCGGGTCCACCGGCCACCTCCAACCTGGATGCCCCCACTATCAATGCACCCACTGCCTTTGAACCTCCCCTGGACACGTCTCTCGGAATTGCCCAGTTGACTGACGACGCCACCCTCTCCGGACCCGACGATTTATTGATGATGATGCTCTCCCAGACTTCGATGACAAGCACATCTGATGATAATGATTCGGTGAATCATTCTTCTGACAGGGGAGCTAATGTTATGGATTTCGAAGATACCTGGGACTGTGATGTTGAAATCATCTGGAGACAACTCTCTGGTGAAGAGGACACGGACATGGATACATTTTTCTTTCCTACTCACTCCTATGATCGCTATTGGTTTGACGTTTCTTCCACGGTGTATAGAGACCTCACTTGGGAGATCATCGACAGTGGTCAATACAACCCTCTGTTCCATGACTTCTAGGTTTATCTTCAGACTTCACATGGGAACACCGCTGCTTCCCACGTTTATGGATGCCCCCAGACTTCTGACTCGTTTCTACCAGGAAGTCCCTTTTATCTCTTTTCCTCTTTTAACTTAGCAGCTCTCTGCTTCTCCTTTTGGACATGGGACTCCAATTCCTTTCTTGGACACGGGACTCCGCATTTCCTTTTACATGTACGTTTCCTTTTATGCATCGTTCATTGATTCCCTTTTATGATACACGCGATGCGACGCGTCTTGTTGATTTCCTTTTATGCGTCGTCCCTTTATGGTAACCCCCCTAGTATATAAAGGGCCAACTTGTAGTAGATAGCTCTTCAGCTAATTCTACGCACTTCTGCCTGCAAAGTCTTTGCTCCTGAAGAAGGTCACTCAACTTACCTCCTGCACTAAGCCCTTCCAGTCTTCCGTCTCTTGTTACTCACTGGGGCTTCTCTCTTACAAGCGATAGCCATATACTCTGCTCCTAGTCATCGCTGACACTATAAGTACGAAAGGATCTTGAGTGAAGTCTTTGTTCTGCACCCACATAACAGTATCAGTCCAGGAGGTGACCGGGGTGGTCATAATCTTCGTGAGCCATGCTTCAGAGAATTGCCCCTCTCCCATGGTTCATTCGATTCAGGAGGGTAATCATGATCTTCTTGTCGGTATACTTGGTGTCATTAATGGTGAAGTAAGCTTTCATCACCAACAGTCAATGGGAGGCGTCTTCACTCTTGCCGGAGAAGGGTTCCGGGCAAGCTGCCTTTAATTCTTCTTGGGTGGGGTTCGACATGCTGCTGGTACTAGGGGCAGGTGAAGGGGAACAGGTAGTCGGGGTGTGTTGGGAGGATGGAAGAGTCAATTGGAACTGAAGGGGTGAGAGAGCAGGAGTGGAGCCTAGGGGAGAAGGAATGGGCGTGTAGGAGGGAGTGACGTTCAGGAGTGGTCCTCATTGAGTATCAGGGGATGGGACTTGAGAGGATCTGGCTACTCATCATCTGGGTTGAGTAGGAGAATGCGGGGTAGAAGTTCCAGAGGGACGTGCAGACTGGTATGGGTTCGAATAAGGGGAAGTAGCAGGTGGTCATTTGTCGTCAGATGAGCTCTCTTCAGGAGGGGCTCAAAACATGGCATGAAGTGGGTCGGATCCCATGCATAGTAGCAGGGATCAAGGGATGAGCTAATTCTTTTGTTACACGGGTGTGGAACAAAGACTTCACTCAAGATCCTTTCATACTCATAGTGTTGTCGACGACTAGGAGCAGAGTATATGGCTATCACTTGTGAGAGAGAAGCCCCAGTGAGTAACAAGAGACGGAAGACTGGAAGGGCTTAGTGCAGGAGGTAAGTCGAGCGACCTTCTTCAGGAGCAAAGACTTTGCAAGCAGAAGTGCGTAGAATTAGCTGAAGAGCTATCTACTACAAGTTGGCCCTTTATATACTAGGGGGGTTACCATAAAGGGACGACGCATAAAAGGAAATCAACAAGACGCGTCGCATCGCGTGTATCGTAAAAGGGAATCAACGAATGACGCGTAAAAGGAAACGTACGCATAAAAGGAAATGCAGAGTCCCGTGTCCAAGAAAGGAATTGGAGTCCCATGTCCAGAAGGAGAAGTGGAGAGCCGCTAAGTATAAGAGGAAAGAGATAAATGGGACTTCCCAGTAGAAACGAGTCAGAAGTCTGGGGGCATCCGTAAACATGGGAAATGGTGGTGTTCCCATGCAAAGTCTGAAGAATAACCTAGAAGTCATGAATAATAGGGTCATATTGACCACTATCAATGATCTCCCAAGTGAGGTCTCTATACACCGTGGAAGATAGGTCAAACCAATAGTGATCATAAGAATGAGTAGGAAGGAAAAACGTATCCATGTCCGTATCATCTTCACCAGAGAGTTGTCTCCAGATGATTTCGACATCACGTTCCCAGGTATCCTCGAAATCCGTAACACATACTTTTTATGTGGTCTTCTTCTTCTTTCTTGGTCATCACCCTAGTAAAGAATGTAGGCAGTAATCACATTCTTGATAGTTGTTGGCAATAGCTAGTGTATCAGCTGAACTTGATGTCACTAGTAATCCAATCTATTTCAGGATTGTGGCGATTAAGCCAACCATATCCTATAAACATGGGATACATATGTCCCCAGGTTAGTAACATATGCATCCACAAATTCTGAGTGTCCATTGATCTCCAAGAATACTTGTACTTTGTGAGTAATACTTCCTATAGAAGAGGAAGTTCCATCCACATTTGAGACCCCTATGGGTGTGGGTAATCTGGTTTCTAGAATTCTGTTAGCTTCACAAAATTTTTTACATATCAATAAAAGTGTTCATGGTACAAGAGTCCAAAAGGGACCTGCATGACACTGTATGCCATCCTTGAAGTTTTCTGAAATGAATATTAGTAAGGGGAGAAAGGTGTCCAGAGTGATTAAGAGTAGAGTGAATAAAAGTCTGAGGGTTTGAAGGTGAATGAGAAATGAAATGTAAGGTAGGTGTGGAAATTGAAAAATAATTATCAGGAAGAACAGAATTATGCATGGTATGTTTTTCTTCTGCCACCATGCCTGAATAGGACACCATTCCAGAAGTGGTATTGTCTGTGGAGGAAGTGGATACATCAGGTAATGTATCATGAAAGGAAATAGTGTCTGTTGTAAGGTGACCATTTGTATCATAAGAGAAATTGTCAGTTCCCTCTATGTCAAGTAGAGAGAAGAAAAAACATTCAGAAAAAGAACAAGTGGGGTTGGGGTTACCCTCTTTCACCCTGACCCTTGTCCTTTTAAAGCCTCAGCAGCTTTAGAGTCCATTTCCGCCCTAATGTGGTCCCTCCAGTATGCTTCTGCTTCATCTGTGATGAACAAAGTGTTGTGGGCTGCATAGCCCTGGTGTTGCAGTGGAGGAGCTAGCAATGGGGGGAAGTTGGTCGCATATCCAAGTGACCAGGGGCCTTGGTTTGGAGGATATCCTCCCCAGTGTTGTTGACAGGGTTGACCACCTCCTTGGTATCACACTTGTTTGGGGGTGTGACAATTTCTGGTCAGGTGACCAGGTTTACCACAATTATAACATGTGAATTGCCCCAGTGGTGGGGGCATAGGAAGGGGTCAAGGTTGGCTGGTGGCTGGCCTCAAATTGGCATTTGTTGTTGTTGCATCAACAACCATAGGAGCACCTCTGCCAGGCTGGGTGCTGTATTGTGAATATCAGGGGGGGTGTTGGTAGGAGGGGAATGGGGGGCCTTGCAGTGGGTAGTAGTACCATTTGCAACCTTGTGTTGGGGCCACCTTGGTTTTGGGAGCATTTTGAGGGGGTTGCCTCATTCTTTGGCAAGCTTTTCAAAGGCTTGGCTGGTTTTCATGTACTCCATGTACAGAGCATGGTAGTACACTCCTGTTTTCTTATCAGGAATTATTTCACAGTGAAGAGAAACTTCCTGATATATGCAGTAAGATACCCCTGCCTTTCACAAGTGGACTGCTTTGCCATCCAACACCTCAGCTTCATTTGTCAGAAGGTCAAAATTCTGGAGAAAGTCTACTACCCTGGATTGACCTTGCTTCAGCTCTTGAAGCTCCTTGTAGGCCTGGTGGGCCAACATCAAGATCTGAAAGAACCCTTTTATGAGTCCTTGTAAGTCTTCCCAGGTGGGGTAGTCAATGGGCCCTTTGCCCAGATACTTTTCTATTAATTGCTGAGCAAATGGCTCAGCTATGCCCTCAAACCAGAGTAGGACAGCCATGGTGAGGAGACGGTCGTCTTTAAACTCAGAGGCCTCAACCCAGGCCTGAAGGCAGGTCCACCAGGATCTGAATTTCTTTTTATCACCATCCCACTTGCCAGGTTCAGTGAGGTGTTTATAGGTGTCCTTTTCACCTTTTTCATCTAGCTGGCAAATGAATTTGTGAGCAAAGATTGATTCATTAGATTCTGGCTGGGGAGTGGAGCTGGAAGGGTCAGATATGTTTGGTCAGTAGTCAACAGGGGAGTGGAAGGGTTCCTCTGTGATGGAAGGGGATGTGGAGTGGGATGAGGGAGGGGAAGGAGTACACTCCAACACCTTTGCTTACTGATCTGACTAGGTGGACCTCTGGGCACAGAATGTTAGAGGAGTACCCCTATGAACCTTCTTTAAAGATGTGCAGCCTCTGAGGTAGGGCCAGGTGGAGAACTGTTTGTTATATGCAAAGTGCACTTTTGTGTGAGGGGCAGGCAGGGCAGGATAGTGACAAGTGGATGTATGCATCTGTGAGAGACCTAAAAAGAGTTGCAGGCCTGCCACTCAACATGTAGTCTTATCTAAGTGATATGAAGTAGCATTCAAACAACCACAAAGAGAGAGAAAGGAGAGAGCACCAGGTTCAAGAGGTGCACCAGCAAGGAATCGAGTGAGGATGAGATCTTGATATAGGTTGAAGGAAATGGTGAAGGATGTAGAGGTCCAAGTAAGGCAATGGAGCTATCCTTAAATCCTACCCTTGGAAGTAGAATCAAGTAGAGAAGACTGGGGATACCAGTTGCAAGTCTACCTACTTAAAT
>JBBPMU010000493.1:0-20970 GCA_038090475.1 Wakefieldia striispora | reverse complement strand
CAACACTAGTGAGGAGCAAGCAATTGAGACCCACCATCACACTATGCCTGCAGTTATCAGCAGAATGAGCTTGAAACAGCAGGGACAAATGAATCTTGATAAGATGTTCTTGAAGGCAGCAAAACCTCATGAGTTCAGCAAAGCAGACATCTTGAACTTAGCAGTTGCCCAGTTTGTTGTGTGCAATGGCCAGGTGAGTCCAGGTTTGCAATTCAATGGATCATGAACTCACTGAGTGACTTGGGATTGTGAATAGAGTTTGTTGCTGCCTAGCAAGACAACATTTCAGAACTGCTTGGTGGTGATGTGTCCAAACTCACTCAGGGCTGAGCTACCATCCACACACGATGTTTTCACCTTCATTCACAATGCATTCACTCAATTTCTTCAAGATCTCAAGACAAGTATTCAAGTACATTCTATTTATTCACCCTCTGTACTTTACTCAAATTTTCAGTCAAGAGAAGCCGGTTGTGTCTCAGCAACCACAGACCTTTGGTCTGTGAATCAAACCAAAGCCTCTTTCATGGGGATCACCATGCATTGGATTGAATTGAATGTCAAAGCTTCAAAGTGGATCCTTCGAAAAGAAGTCATCACCTTTTGACCTATCTCTGGACCTCACAATGGTATCAACTTGGGATGATACTTTGTGGGGTTGTGTGAGCATGTTGGAATCACTGATGGCTACTCTATGAAGGTGAGTGATGTATTCTTTTTCATTTTCTCATTCTCATTGTCCATTTCCCCATTCCTTACCATCCATCCACAGCTCTTTTGTGTCACTGCTGACAACACAAGCAACAACGATATGGCAACACAAGAAATTGAATCCATTCTCGACTGTCGAAGCATCCACACATTCCAGGCTGACTGCCACTGACTCCCATGCCTCACACACATCATCAACCTAGCAGTCATCACCATCATGTCTGAACTCACAAAGACTTCTGCTGCAGAGAACGTTGCAGCTATCTGGGAGTTTGACCCTACCCTGTCAGGCAACCACATTCTGAAGGACTCACTCGATGTCATCACAGCAATTTGTATGCTCACTGTCAAGATTCAGGCCTCCGACCAACATATTGTCTACTTCAACAGGCTTCAAAATGACTGTGACATCAAGAACCCACTCACCATTCCCCTCCACAACAAGATCTGTTGGGGAACTGCTGGCAAGATGCTCAAGTGTGCCTACCTCCTGCATCAGGTAGGTCCGTCATGCCTTTTTGCTATTCATACATGCTAATGGTACATAATACTAGGTTATCAACTTGTTTGTCTCCTCCACCAATGAATTATTTGGCCCAATCACTTCCATTCAATGCACTGGTGAATCCACCCAACACATCCCATGGTTGGCCTTCTTGTTCAAACCCACTGATTGGGAACGTGTCTGCAACGTGTCCCTCATTATCACCAATGCAAATGCCATCCAGCATATATTCTCCCATGACCACCTTGCTACCCTTTGGCATGCAATCCCGATGTTTGAACAGCTCCAATCCACTTGGGAGGAGAAGGCCTCATCTGACAAGTTCTCTGTGTACTCGGATGTGATTGTGAAGGGTCTTGAGAAGCTAGGAAAGTACTACAATAAATTTGACAAGAAGCCGGTCTACATTCTCACACTTGGTGAGAACATTTCACATTTGTTTTTAGTATGATTGTGTGACTAATATACATTGAACAATCTATGTAGTACTACACCCTTACTATAAATTGGCATACATCAAAATGGCTTGGGGGGGTCCCAAGGAACAGCAACAAGAGCAGGCAAACAGAAACCCATTTGCCAAGGACTGGCATGATGAGGCTCTCAAGGTCATTGAGCACACAATGGAAGACTACTACTGGGACAGGGACAACAAGCATGCTCAACAAGTGAATATGACAGGATGTGCATCCACCCCAGCTGAATCCATTGCTGGCAGTAGCTTTACAACTCTTATTTCTGAATTTGACCAACACCATCGCAAGCTTATCAAGTAGAATGCCCATGTGGACAGAAATGGATGGAGAGCAGAACTACAGTGGTACCTCAGTGATCTTCCTGCTGACATTTCCAATGAAATGGACATCATTGACTGGTGGGCTAATCATGCTAAGATATACCCTATGCTTGCATGCATCGCAATGGATGTCTGTGCAATCCCAGCCACTTCAGTTCCATGTGAGCATCTTTTCTCTGCTGGTGCAGAGATTGCCATCAATTGCCATTCATGTTTGGGCGCCAACAAGTTTGAGAAGTTGCAACTAATGAAGCACACATGGCAAGAGGACATTCACGATGAAGTCAATTCAACTGACATTGATGTATCCATGGAGACTTTCAAGAATATGTGGGTTTGTGATGAGGAGATGACTGGGTGGAAGGAGCTTGATGAGACTGAGTATTGTAGTCCACATTATGATTGTTCTACACTTCTGGTCAAACTGGTTGCCAGAAAGACCAGTTTGGACCAGTTGCAACTAGTTTGTGTGTCAGATGCTTGGGTCCTTACAACTGAGACCACTTGAGTTCATTGAGAACTGAGACCATTGGTCCAGTTGCAACTGAGATCAGTTTGGTCCAGTCACTGGTCTTTTTTGGGTTTGCAACCAGACCTTCAAACACTATTTATGATACATGCAATGTGATGTGTCTTGTTGATTTCCTTTTACACATTGTCCCTTTATGGTAACCCCCTCAGTATATAAAGGGCTCTCCTGTTGTAGTTAGCTCCCCAGCTAATTCTACGCATTTCTGCCTGCAAAGTCTTTGCTCCTGAAGAAGGTCACTTGACTCACCTCCTACACTAAGCCCTTCCAGTCTTCCCCTTCTCTTGTGCTTACTAGGACTTCTCCCTCATGGGTGATAGTCAATACTCTGCCCCAGGACCATGACAGCTCCTTGAGTACAAAGGGTTACTGAGTGAAGTCTTTGTTCCACACATGTGTAACAAAAGAATTAGCTCATCCCTAGATTCCTGCTACTACACATGGGATCTGACCCACTTCACACCACATATCAGTCTCCTCAACCAGAGGATTCTTCAGACAACGAACTACCTGCTGCCTCCCCTTACTTGAACCCCTACTGTTACATGTATGTAGAACAAAGACTTCACTCAAGATCCTTTCGTACTTGTAGGCCGGCAGCAACTAGGAGCAGAGTATTGACTATCGCCCACAAGGGAGAAGTCCTGGTGAGCACAAAGATAGTGGAAGACTGGAAGGGCTTAGCACTGGAGTTTAGTCGAGTGACCTTCTTCAGGAGTGAAGACTTTGCAGACAGAAATGCATAGAATTAGCTGAAGAGCTATCTACTACAAGTTGACCCTTTATATACTAGAGGGGTTACCATAAAGGGACGATGCATAAAAGGAAATCAACAAGACATGTCACATTGCGTGTATCATAAAAGGAAATCAACGAACGATGCATAAAAGGAAATGTATGCATAAAAGGAAATGTGGAGTCCCGTGTCCAAGTAAGGAATCAGAGTTCCATGTCCAAAAAAGGAAAAGAGATAAATGGAACTTTCTGAATGAAATGAGTCAGAATTTTGGGGGCATCCATAAACATGGGAAACAGCAGGTTCCTGTGTGAAGTCTGAAGGATCAATCTAGAAGTCATGGATTAAAGGGTCATATTGACCCACGTCGATGATTTCCCAAGTAAGGTCTATATGTCGTGGAAGAGAGGTCAAACCAATAGCAATCATAGTGATGAGTAGGAAGGAAAAATGTATCCATGTCTGTTTCATCATCACCAAGGAGCTGTCCCCAAATGATTTTGACATCATGTTCCCAAGTATCCTCAAAATCCATAACACCTACCAATCCACTCGTCCCTCTGGAACTACTACACCTCATTCTCCTACCCAGTCTAGATGACAAGTAGCCAGATCCTTTCAAGTACCCTCCCCTGATACTAGACAAGGACCCCTTCTGAATGTTACCCCTGCCTTCACCCCTATCCCCTCTCCTCTTGGAGCATCCCCCATGCTCTCACCACTCCAGTTCCAGTCTACCCTCCAGTCCTCCCAGCACACCCCTTCTCCTCAGCTGACTCCATCTCTCCCTAGCCATTCCCCTTCCCCCAGCAGCATGTCTTCCACTCAAGACAAACTCAAGGCAGCTTGCCCAGAACATTTCTCTGGCAAGAGTGAAGATACCTCTAGATGATTGCTAGTGATGAAAGCCTACTTCACTATCAACATGGCCAAGTATGATGACAAGAAGATCATCATTACCCTCCTCAATAGAATGAACATTGGACGTGGCACCACCTTCTCCAAAAGCTGGCTCAACAAGGTCCTCAACACCCTGGTCACCTCATGGATGGATACCCTTACTGAAATTGAAAAGGACTTCCACACTGTCTTTATACCCCCCCAGCCTCAAAGACACTGTGCATATGACCTTACACTCAATTCGCATGGAAGGAAAACTGTTTTACAGCAACTTTGATGCCTTCCACAGCATGTTCCAACTTAAAGCCTCTCAGAGCAACATTACCGACCAATCCATTCTCAAGGATCTTCTTAAGCGAGCAGTGTCTTGCCAACTGGCCACTATGATGACCATGGTAGAGAAGGAACCAACTACCACTGATGACTGGCTCAACAAGGCCTCTCATTTCTACCACATGATTGTCCAGACTGATGCCCTCTGGTGAGGAGGGACCTCTTATATCAGATCGACCCCATCTACTCCTTGTACCTGCGACCCTATGGTGATGTGGACTATGTCTCTTTATCCCCGGCAGAACAATCTGATCATATCAAGCATGACAAGTGCTTCATTTGCCACCAGAAAGGATGCTACACTGGCAAACACTGCAATGGACAGAATTGCCAAAAGCCACTGCAGGCACAGAAGATTAGGACAGCTGAAGAAGAAGAAACCCCTCTTGATGCTCTCTCCACCTATGCAAAGGTCAAGGACTCAAGACACATCAAGTGATCTGTCTTTTGGAATTATTCACAGACACACCCCAAGATGCTCCCTGAACAAGAAGCTGAAGAAAATGAGGATTTTCAACAGTGAGGAGTAGAGCAACATCTACTTCCTCAAAGACAAGGACTCCTGTACAAATACTAGCACCCATTTTTGTATCCTCCCCTGCTGATAGAGCAATACAAGTCCCCATATCACTTTATGCAAGGAGGACAGGAGAAATCATTGCAACAACCACTCTCATTGACTTTGGAGCCACTGGATCATTTATTGATCAGGATTTTGTGGTCCGAAACTGAATCCCCATGGTCTGACTCACTGAACCCATTGGAGCAAAGAACATGGATGGGACAAAGAATAAGGCTGGAGTAGTATTGCCTCAGCTTGAAGCTGGCATTTTTTTATCTCATCCATTTTATTGTCAATTGCTATTGTATCAAGGTCAATGTGTAGCCTTTAGTAGAAGTTATCACTCCTTAAACATTTGTAGAGATTGCTCCAGTCAATTTTGAGTTATACCATTAAGCTGTTCTACAGCTTGAACAAAGCCAACACTAATATAACTCAATTATATGCAATATTGTGACCTATTGGCTGAATCAAATTGCAAAATTCTTTTTGCAGGTGGTAGATATAAACACAGGCTATGATTTATCTACTGACACTTTACATTTTTATGAAGAAATGAATATGTTACATTCAAAAAGCTGTGAGAAAGCTAAGAAAAGCCAGAAGCTGAGCTAAGGCAACACTAGGCTGGAGAAATAAGACACAAGGTATTCATCACCTTGTGATATGCTGACACCAAACATAAACAGGAACTCATGGTGATCAATTGTGGATCACAAAATGTTATCCTTGGGATGCCCTGATTAGTAAAGGTAAACCTGAAAATTGATTGGGTAAATCACACTATTGAGTTCCCTGACAGGGAACAAATCCAATGACACAATGACCCCCTACACAAAGCACAATCATATTTGATCTGCTTCATCAACAAAAACCCAGATACTATATCCAAAAGCAACTATGACTTGCACCAACTGGCCATCAAACAATGATATACCAAGAAACTGTGAGAAGTTGGAATGCTCCTCCAAGTTATTCAAAAAGTCTCTCTCTCTACAACTATTGCCACCCAGACCAAAAAGCAAGAAGTTACCCTACCTGAGAAGTTCATCAAATTGAAACAGGTCTTTGACAAACCCGATGAAGGTTTCATCCCTCCTTCTCGAGACCTTGACCACACCATCGACCACAAGGACTCTTTCACTCCTCACAAAGCCAAACCCTACTCCCTCAATCCAGAAGAAACAAAAGCCTGCCAAGACTTCATCAAAGAACACCTTGAAAAAGGGACTATTAGACCTTTCAAATCCCCACAGACTGCACCATTCTTTTTCATTGCCAAGAAAGACAGGAAACATCGACCTTGTCAAGATTACCAATACCTTAACAAACATACTGTGAAGAACATGTACCCTCTCCCTCTTATCCCTGACCTCATGGACAAACTCTGTGGGTCTAATATCTTCACTAAAATGGATGTTTGCTGGAGTTTTAACAACATCCACTGTCCAGTGGAAGGCTGCTTTTATCACCCCTTTTGGCCTCTACGAACCACTTATCATGTTCTTTGGAATGTGTAATGGACCACCAACCTTTCAGGCATTTATAGACCACTACTTTGGCAACATGATGGCTGAAGGATGGCTCATCATTTACATGGATGACCTCATGATCCACACCAAGGATGACCAAGACCTACATGACACTCAAACCTTGTGGGTCTTGGAATGGATGGTGGAACTGAAACTCCACCTAAAGTTGGAAAAATGTTCCTTCTTCCAACTGAAAATCAACTTTCTTGGGATGATTATCACCAAAGGTGAAATTCAGATGGACCCCACCAAACTCTCTGCCATCAAAAGTTGGGTTCCCCCTACAACTGTTAAAGGAGTACAATCTTTTATTAGTTTCTGCAACTTTTACTGAAAGTTTATTGCTAATTTCTCTGCCATTGCTGCCCCTCTCATCACACTCATGAAGAAATCATCAGCCTGGGAATGGAAGGACAACCAACAGAAATCATTCAACACTCTCAAGAATGCCTTCCTATCCCTTCCTGTGCTCTCCATGCCTGACCTGTAGAAACCTTTCATTGTCATGACTGACACATCTTTAACTGGCATCAGTACCATTCTTATGCAAAAGGACACCAATGGCGACCTCCACCCCTGTTCCTATTACTCCTTGATGTTCTCTCCTACAGAAAGGAACTATGACATTTATGATTGGGAATTGCTTGCCATCATCAAGGCACTTGAAGAATGGCAACAATACCTCAGTGGTACTCCCCACCCAGTCAGGGTTATTACCAACCATAAGAACCTTGCCTACTTCAAACAACCCCACAAGCTCACATGCTGACATGCCCGCTGGATGCTGTTTCTCCAGGATTTTGACATCCTTTATGATACCCAACCTGGGACCTATATGGGCCTAGTGGATGCTTTATCACAAAAAGACTTCATCAATACAACTGCCAACAACCAAGACATCACCTTGCTTGACCCTGAACATTTCATCTACACCATTGATGCTGACCTTGCCACCCATATTGCCACCTCCTCTTCCACCAACCCCCTTGTGGCCAAGGCCCTTGCCACTATACAGGAAGGATCCTCCCTCTTCCTCCACACCTCCCCCATCAACTGGGTGTTCCACAAAGGATCCCTTTTCTATCAAGGATGCCTCTATATCCCCAAACCTACCCAACACATCCTTGTCTCCTCCATACACAACTCCCCTGCCATGGGCCATCCCAGATACTTCTGCCTCCTCCACCTTCTCTGCCATGACTATTGGTGGCCAGGCATGGCTACCTTTGCCTGTAAATTCATTGCCAGATGCACAACTTGCCAGGCAAACAAGGTCATTACTCACCCCTTCACTCCTGCTCTCTCTCCAATTCCTTCTGCTGCAACCCACCCCTTTCAGCAAATTTCTGTCAACCTTATCACTGACCTTCCTCTGTCTGTGGGTCATGATTTGATTATGGTCATAGTAGACCATAGTCTTACAAAGGGGGCAATTTACGTCCCTTGTTCCAAGTCTATCTCTGCTGAAGGGGTAGCTTCCCTATTTTTCTCCCATGTCTTCCCCAGATTCAGTCTCCACAACAAACTTATATTGGATAGGGGCCCACAATTTGCCTCTGCCTTTGCCAAAGAACTTGCCTGCCTCTTGGAATATGACCTTGCACTCTCTGTTACGAAATTGTACTTTTTCCTTGAACTATGACACTTTACTTACTTCTTCCTTTTAAACTCTGCACAGACATTCAAAACCTTTCGCTACAGGATGTCCTTGAAGACTCCTGCTAACATGTATTTTGAACCATGTGACTTCATGTGACTTATTGGTATGCTCCTGCCTCAGTATAATTTCCTTCATCATGTGATCTGAGGCACATGACCTCTTACAGCACTTGTTGATTCCTAGAAGATGGGACATTCCTGTGCCGGTATATAAATTCCTTTCAGACCACATGATCCAGCACACATGAGTCGACCCTCAACCATATTTGGTCAGCTGGACATCAGACTGGAGTTTTCATTCTAGACCTTGGGGCTTATCTTTTGACCATTACCCTGCAGATACTTTCAGACAACATTTCCTTTATCTTTTCCCCTTTGTCATTCTGGCTTACAAGGTTCCCCAGTCGTGATCATATCAGGAAGGCATGCTGTGATCATGTGGTGTGGACTTGTCATCTCTTTTTACTCATGATATATTTTCATCAGACAGACACTATCATATTTGGATTACCAGGTCTGAGACCTGACAACTCACATGGACATTTTACCATAGATAGTATTCCCTCATTCAGAGGATGGTCTGTGTGCACAATCACCAGACACTATTTAAGTAGCATAGAAGATGAGACTGTTCCCCAGTCTTATCCATTTGATCATTACTTCCAAGGGTAGTGGTTTTAGGTTGGATTCCCTACTTTACGTAGGCTTACTTGGATTTCCCCTCATCTCAATTTACTTTCACTTCACTCTGTTACGCGGGTGCGGAACGAAGACTTCACTCGAGATCCTTTCGTACTCGTAGTGTCAGCGACGACTAGGAGCAGAGTATTGCCTGTCGCTCGTAAGAGAGAAGGCGTCAGCAAAGAGAGAAAAGGCTGGAAGAGCTTAGCGCAGGAGCAAGTCGAGCGACCTTCTTCAGGAGCGAAGACTTTGCAAGCAGAAGTGCGTAGAATTAGCTGAAGAGCTATTCTAGTACATCGGCGGGTATTTATACTACGAGGTACAAATAGAAACAAACAGACGCGTCGCGTCGCGAGTATCGTAAAAGGGAATCAACAAAGGATGCGTAAAAGGAAACGTACGCGTAAAAGGAAATGTGGAGTCCCGTGTCCAAGAAAGGAATTGGAGGTCCATGTCCCAATAAGGAAAGCAGAGAGCCACTAAGTATAAAAGAAAAAGAGTATAAATGGACTTCCCAGTAGAAGCGAGTCAGAAGTCCGGGGGCATCCGTAAACGTGGGAAATGGTGGTGTTCCCGTGCGAAGTCTGAAGATAGCCTAGAAGTCATGGAACAGAGGGTCGTATTGACCACTGTCGATGATCTCCCAGAGAAGGTCTCTATACGCCGTGGAAGATAAGTCAAACCAATAGCGATCATAGGCATGAGTAGGAAAGAAAAACGTATCCAGGTCCGTCGGTTCATCACCAAGGAGCTGTCTCCAAATGATTTCGATGTCTCGTTCCCAGGTATCCTCGAAATCCGTAACACACTCTCTCTTGAATGAACAAATACAACGATTCCTCTATTGACAAAAGGAAGTTCTTGCCTCAAGGACTTATGAGGACACAACTAGTCAATACTCTAGCCTTTGAGCTAGATTCAACCTTCAATTCTCCAATCTTGTTTCACTCTCCACCACCTATCATCCACAAACTGATGGAGAAACTGAACGAGTCAACCAAGAGCTAGAAACCTATCTCTGAATCTTCTGCAACAGCAAACTGACAACCTGGTCTTCCCTCCTCAGCCCTATGGCTGAATTCACCCACAATTCAAATGCCCATTCTGTTACCAACTAATCCCCTTTTTCCCTCATGTATAGCTATGAACTCTGAAGTTACCCTCCCCTCTCTAAAACCACCTTTGTCCCTGCTGCCGACAAATGGCCCTCAAGGATGCACAAAAAGAAGCTCTCACTGCCCATCAGAAGGCCCAAGCTGATGTGAAATCCCACATTACTGTTAGAGTCTGTGCCGACTCAGGGGTTGTAACTCCAAAACTCTGGAGTTAAGTGGATGGGACTTGACTTCACTGTGTGTGGTGCACCCTTGTCACAGTCTGTCCCTGGATTTCAGAGAAGCAGAGATTGGAGGTTCAGAGATGACCAATGCTAGATCAAGTTGAGGAGGAAAGAGGATGAAGGGTTAGACCATCAAGGTCTTGGAGGAATGGAGGTCAGAGTTGAGTTGAAAGGAAACAATAATATTCAGACTGAGGAGTACAGGAGGTATATACAGAGTATATATAGTCAGAGGAAAATCAGATTTGTAATCGAAGTGGAGCAGATTAGTAAAATGGAGAATGACTAAATACTGAGTAATACAGAGAATGACAAAGATGGAATATGAGAACATAATAACCAGAGTGGAGTTGGATATGTACAAGAGCCAGAGCTGTGCTTGTAAGTGAAGCATAGGAATACAAGATATATACTAGTACAGAAATGGAAACTGATGTAATGAGAAATACATATTGGAAGTCTGGAGGTGTGCCAGAGTTGCATCCTGAGTGAGATCACTCTAGAGTTTGTGGGTGGATGAGTCAGAGTTGCATCTGAAGGATCAGAGATGGTCGGGATATGACAATTACAACCAAATTCATCCCTTGGAAAGTCGGACAAAAGGTTTGGCTGGAAAACCGAACCTTCATCTTGGATATCCCTCACAGAAACTCACCCCTCAATGAGAAGGACCTTTTGAAATCACTCAGGTCCTCTCCCCTCTCTCCTACCATCTTAAACTCCCCCCTATCTGGAAAATTCATGATGTATTCCACACCTCCCTTCTCTCCTCCTACAAGGAAACCAATGAACATGGCCTCAACTTCACATGCCCGCCACCAGATCTCCTCAGAAATGAAGAAGAATACAAAGTAGAAGCCATCATGGGACATTGGGGTTCCACATGGTGTCTACAGTTCTTGGTCAAATGGAAAGGCTATCCTTCATCTAATAACACATGGGAACCCCTATCCAATTTGGTCCATGCCAAGACTTCCCTCAATATATATGAGGCCTCTCACCCTGCTGTTTTTCCTCCATCCTCTTCCCCTCCTACATGATTGAAGTCACCTTCTCCCTCCTCATTTTCCTCATCATCTCTGCTCTCACCCTCTTTGTCTTTTATTCTATCTTTGAACTCACAAAGAAAATCCAATACTCCCATGGCTCCCTCTTCATTGTCCTCCATGTCACTCCCCACAGAATCTCACTCGGAATCATCTCTCCCCACAATGTCACCACCCCTGTCCTCTGCTATTCCACCAGCACCACTTACTCTGGCTGGATGGCTAGAATGATTCTTGAGTCTTTCCACTCCCATTCCCAATCCTCTTTTATTTCATCTACTTCCTCTATGCCAGATACCCCCCCTCCTTCTCCTAAAACATACCTTGAGGTTCCCCTCAATGCTTTTCTTTCCACTCTAGACCCAGTCCCTATTTTCCCCAACCATCTTCCTCATTTCCACCAAAATGTCTTCTATGCTGCCATCATCTCATCTCCCCCTCTATCCCTCACACTCTCATTGTTACGCTTAAGCCCAGAGGCATAGTGTCAACAATGATGGTTCTTCTGGTGTCGAAGACTCGCGACAAGACCAGGCATAATTTCCAGAACATGGAGATCAACCAGGAGGAATGCTAAGACTCCTGAGATTGAGGAGGTGTCATAGGGGCACACCAATATGACGATCAACCTGATGATCGAAGGGTGACTTAGATCTACTGACTGACAGTGCAATCAAACCATCAGAGAGGAGCCACACCTCATGGGAGAAATGCATAGAATTAGCTGGGGAGCTAATACAGAAAGTATGTGGGTTTATATACTGTTTTTATGGTACTTTAGAGTAGGTTCTAAAAGCGCGTAAAAGGGAATCAACAAAACACATAGTGCATAAAAGGAAATGTTCAAAAGGGGTAGGCGGAACTGTGAGAGGATAAAAGGGGAAGGGAGGACAAGTCCGAGGGCATGATGTTCAGGAAGAGGTGTGAGGTGGTGAACATGAGGCACTGTGGCAGAGTTCTTGAATGAAATAGAAAGACACGAGCTGGGCTAAATGGAGGAGTCCAAAAGTAAGAGCATAGCCAGCTCAGAAGGTTCCTTTGGGGCATGTGTAGCATTGGCAGTGGTAACTCTGAGTTGTGTCAGGTCACGTGATAGTCAGGTGACTGGTCATGTGATCAGAATGTCATGTGACATTGTGGTTTCAGAGTTGGAGCAGTGTCAAGAGGATGGTCATGTGATAGGCGATCACATGATATGCCAGCAGGGAAGTCACGTGATGTGGGCTTGAAGGGTCCTGGAAGAAAGGACTAAAATGAAACAGGAGAAAAAGATGGGCCACATCTTGGGCAATCCAAAAAGGTGTCAGAAGTTAAGTTTTCATAGAAAACGATAACACTCATGCCTTCCCCTATCTACTGAATTGTTGGCAATCCCCATCTTCCTCCAGGCATTCTACAACTTGCTCCTCTCATCCAAGATACAACTCTGATCCCCTATCCAACTTGGAGAATCTTGGGCTGCAGCCCTCTCCTATTCCCTACAGAGTACTAGAAGGCTTATTCTCAATGGCCTTCATGCCATCAGATTTGGACTCTTTCTCCCTTCCCTTCCCTCCAATAATGTCCAACCACTCCTCCAAACCACCCTCATCAGCCTATCACCCCTCAAGCAACAGGACTATCTCTCATCCAATGAGCTCCCTCAGAGCCACCCTCTAGGATGACACACTTGTCTCTACTCCATTGCCCAACCTCTACTACCTGCCCCCATCTCTACCTACCTTTCCGACCTGATGAGCTGGACTCTGCTTCCATACCCATTGTTGATGCCACCCCTCCCCCATATTCTTCTGAGCACCAACCTCTTCCCCAACAACCCTTTACTGGACAGGATGTGACCAAGGATCTACTAGATCCAGAACATGTGTTTGAACATCCACTGAGATCAACCTTGGGGAGGTTAGACAATTTCTTACTATCCTTGCTGAGCTCACTGAGCCCACCAACTCCCCCTCCCCTGCCCCAGTTCCCATCCCCACTCCTGTCCACCAATGAGTTCCTTGCCATCATGCTTGCTATCATTGCAGATCAGCCAGACATCTCCTCAACAACTGCCCTCACTACCAATGCCAACATTGCCTCCACTCCTCCCCCAGGCACCTCTTCTGGAACTGCCCCATTGACTGTGCCCATCATCCTCACAGGACCAGACAACCTGCTCATGATGATACTGAGTCATGTCATATCCTGACCTTCTCCAATCCTCTAGATGCAACTCCAGCTCATTCACTCATGAACTCCAGAGCAATCTCACTCATAACGCAACTCTGTGCCTCTGGACTCCCAATATATATTTCTCGTTATCTCTGTTTCCATTTCCATACTAGTATATATTTCACACCTGTGCATCACTTAGAGCACAGCTCTGGCTCTCATACACATCTGACTCCACTTCAGTTATTATGTTCCCACTCCCATCTTTGTCATTCTCCATCTTACTCAGTATTTAGTCATTCTCTGTTTTACTAATCTGCTCCACTTTGATTACAAATCCAACTTTCCTCCAGCTATATATACTCCATAGATACCTCCTGTACTCCTCAGTCTGAATATTAAGTTTTCTTCCAACTCATCTCTGACCTCTGAAAGGCCTTGACAGTCTTACCCTCCCATCTTCACTCTGGACTTGACCCAGTGTCAGTCCACTGTTCTACCTCCGATCTCTGCTCCTCCAAAATCCAGGGATGGACTGTGACAAGGGCACACCACACACAGTGAAGCCAAGTCCTGTCTGCTTTAACTCCAGAGTTCTAGAGTTACGACCCCTGAGTCAGCACAGACTCTAACAAGTCAGATGAGCCCTTCCTCTGACAAAGAAAATGATTTGATGAATCATTCTTTCGACACAGAGGCTAATGTTATGGAATTCAAGGACATGTGGGAATGCAATGCCAAGATAATCTGGAGACAGCTCACTGGTGAAGACAACATGGACCTGGATATGTTTTTCCTTCCTACTCATCATTATGGTTGCTATTGGTTTGATCTCTCTTCCATGGCATATAGAGACCTCACTTGGGAGATCATTGACTTATGTAGGTCAATATGATCCTCTCATTCATGACTTCTGATCTTCACATGGGAACACCACTGTTTCCCACATTTACAGATGCCCCTAGACTTCTGACTCATTTCTACCAGGAAGTCCCATTTATCCACTTTCCCTTTATATTCAATGGAACTCCTCTTCTCCTTTTGGATATAGCACTCCATTTCTCCTTTTGGACACAGAACTCCACATTTCCTTTTACATGTACATTTCCTTTTATGTGTCCTTTGTTGATTTCCTATTATGATACATGTGACTTGATGTGTCTTGTTGATTTCCTTTTATGCATTGTCCCTTTATGGTAACCCCCTCAGTATATAAAGGGCTCTCCTATTGTAGTTAGCTCTCCAGCTAATTCTATGCATTTCTGCCTGCAAAGTCTTTGCTCCTGAAGAAGGTCACTTGACTCACCTCCTGTGCTAAGCCCTTCCAGTCTTCCCCTTCTCTTGTGCTTACTGGGACTTCTCCCTCATGGGCAATAGTCAATACTCTGCTCTAGGACCATGACAGCTCCTCAAGTATGAAGGGTTACTGAGTGAAGTCTTTGTTCTGCACATGCATAACACCAAGTGTCTTCTTTGAAAACCATAACATAAGGTTGTGGTTTGAGTTCAAGAAGGATTAAAACTCCTAGTAGATCTCAGCTGCACTAGTGAGTCTAATATACATGAAGTCATGTGACTGTGTGTTTATGTAATACTACATCTATGAGTACACTACTTCAACAATTGGAGGTGAGTCAAGATAGAACATTAATATTCAGACTGAGGGTTACAGGAGTATATCTACAAGTTTAAATAGTCAGAGGAAAATCAGATTTGTAATCAGAGTGGAGTGGATGAGTAAAATAGAGAATGATCAGGAAAAACTGAGAAGGATGGAGAATCAGAGAATGACTAAATACTGAGTAAGATGGAGAATGACTAAGGTAGGATAATGACAAAGATGGAGGACAGGAACATAATAAGCAGAGTGGAGTCAGATATGTACAAAAGTCAGAGCTGTGCTCCTAAGCAAAGCACAGGAATATGAAATATATACTAGTATGGAAAAGGAAACAGAGGTAATGAAACAAGTCAAAAGTGATGAGCTTGTTAAAGGTTAAGAGATGAGGGTGTGGAATGTTACTCAAGGCTTTAAGGGTGAAACAGCCAAGTGAACTTTGTTAGAGTTCCTTTGTGGTGTTATTGGGGTTTATATACTACAGGTCAGCTGTTTGTATATGTTTGGCATAAAGATAAGAAGATAAGAGTTAGTTCTGCCATTGGCTAGAATGTCATGGAATATCATAGAAGTACACTGCCTTGGTACTGTGTATCTGTGAGGTGAGTGGTAGAATGGAAGAGAAGCATAAGTGGAAATGAAAAAAAGCATAGAAGTGAATGGTAATTAAAATAAGAATCATAAATGTGACAGCCAATAGGATGTTGTCTTTTGGACAGCCTTGACATGTAGCATCTTGAGCCTAGAAGAATTGTTGTTCTAGATTGAAGAATGTACTAGAGAGAGGGTGTTATGATTCCATCATTCTTTATTGAACTTTTTACTTAACAAACCACTTCACTATGCTCAGTCCTCGAAGACAAGCACTAACATGTATTTTGTGTCACGTGACTCATTCACATGATCATGTGATGTTCCCCTTTTTGGTATGCTCCTATGTCAGTATAAACTTCCTTCAGTCACATGATCTGACACACGTGACCACCCCGGCACTTGCCGATTGGCCGATACCTTATCTTCTGCTCTTCTTTCGCCACTGGCCCGGCATCTTCCTTATCTCTCATTCCCATTGACACAGACACTATGACTCAAGATATGCGATCCCTGCATCGTACGATTCCTCTCTTCTTTTTACCATTGGACAATACGATATGCACTGCTTGGTCCGTGCACGATACTCAAATGTATTTAAGTAGTTCCCTTTGTGACTGGTAACCCCAGTCTTATCTACTTGATCATACTTCCAAGGGTGTGATTTAAGGATATACTCCTAACCTCACTTGGACTACTCTACATCTTCAACCATTCTTCCTCTGCATGATTTCCAGCTTTCGCTTGTCGCTGCATTCATTGCCAGAAAGCCCCTGGAACCCAGCACGCTCACTCTCATTTCCTCTTCTGTTTGTTTGAGTGACACTTCGCTTCAGAGGGGTGACATATGGTTTAGGCAAAAAAGTGTGGAGTTCAGAGGGGAAAAAGATAGTGTTTGTAACACTACCCCCTCTTTGTTGATCAGACTCTGAATGATCTTCTTCTGCCTTGCATAATTGTTCCAATCAATTGAAAGGAGCTTCTTTTTTGTCAGAGGGTCAAATTGGACTCTGGAATGGAAAACATATTGTTGAACTCTTGGAAGGAGATGCAGAGTTTTTGTGGGGCATTAGGATGTTTCTTATGGAAGTCTTCAATTGTTTCTTTCAAATTTCCTAAATTAGAAACTGGTTCCCATGTTTGTTCCATGTCATCATATCCATTCCAGTGTATAAGGTATTCAAGTTTTCTCCCTTTGAGTCTTGAATCAATGATGAAGTCAATCTTGTATTCTTCATCTCTGTCCTCAGTGACTAGCACTGGGCCTGGCTTATGTGTAGGCTGGCCAGGGAGTTGCTCCTTGTAGAGTTTGACTTGTAAGATGTTCACCACTGGGTGAATTTGCATAGATTTAGGTAATTGAAGCTCAATGGTGTTCAATCCCTTCATAGAGATAACTTCATATGAGCCTAGCCATCTTTTGGATAGCTTCTTTGATTGTTATGTGAGCTGGAGATTATCTGTGACCAATCAAACTTTATTGTCCTTTGCATAAGGAGGTGCTTCTGAGCAGTGTTTATCTGCTTGAAGTTTCATATTTTTCTGTGCTTTTTCTATATTTGTTTTTGTATTTTCAAATATTTTGGAGAAGTCCAAAATGAAAATTTTGGCAGCAGGGGTTTTCATATATTTGGGCATAATTGTTATGAACCCCATATTCTATTCCTGAAAAGACACTATACTTTTACTAACACTTTTAAACTTTTACCTAGTACCCTCTTTCTTGCGGCAATCCGATTTGAAGAATGCCGTCTACATGTACTTTGAAGATCACGTGACTTGACGTCACCTGATGTTTACCTTTTGGTATGCTCTTACAACAGTATAACTTCATTCGTCACGTGATCTGTTGCATGTGACCACTTTGCGGCGCTTGCCGATTGCCGTCAGTCGAGACCTTCAGACTTATTCCTGGCGGCATCTCTTTGGGAATAACCCCTTTTCTACTTTTGGACACATTGACGATTTCTCATCTTAGTCATTTCTTCTTACGAGAATACCCGATCGTGATTGTATCGGAAGGCACATGCCATAGAGAGCTGTGCAGTTTGTCATTTCAGCTTTATCACGATACGTGCCCATCGCACAAGACTTTCCTCTTACGGATATTCAGACATCGTACGATTTCTCTTTTACTATACTTAGGATATGCATGGCATGGTCCATGCACGAACATGTAAACTATATAAGTAGTAGACGCATCGGCTGGTAACCCCAGTCTTTGCTACTTGGAATTACATCACCCAGGTGTTCTTCTTCTAGGCAGGACCCCTTAGGATATTCTGAGGGATCACTGGGTAAACTTTCTATTCATTCACACTCCTAGCCAGAGGATAAACAGGTGCTCTTTCTTTTCCTCCTCCTCGATGATACCGGTTGGACCGAAGACTTCGCCTTTGAGGTTTTAAGTTCAACCTTCGACTTTCTGTCTCGTTTCAATAATTGCCATTCTTGATTCATATGAATGTGTGATTTCAAAGGGCAAATACTTTGTGGTTGTGTTCTTTTTGCTATTATAGGAGAATTGAGTGAGAGGGAGCCAGTCTGACCACTCAGTTTGTTTCTCCATGTAATAAGTATGTAAATATTGTTGTACTTCATGATTCATGCATTCCATTTGCCCATCCATTTGAGGGTGATGAGCTGAAGAAAGTTTTGGGGTTATTTGTAACCCTTTACATATGTCTTTCATAAGTTGAGAAGCAAACTGTGGTCCTTGATCTGATACAATTGTGTTGAAGGGACAACCTCAAAGGGGAGTTGACCTTCTGAGGTACATATGCTAGGAATGTTCTAGTACTACTCACCAGATGGGGGTTTGCTGTGAGGCAAGGTCGTGGTTTGAGTTCAAGAAGGATTAAAACTCCTATTAGATCTCAGCTGCACTAGTGAGTCTAATATACAGGAAGTCATGTGACTGTATAGTTATGTAATACTACACTACAGTACACTACAACTTCAACATTCCCCCTTGCCTTGTGTATGGGGACATAGTAGGCAGTCTAAGAGGAAAACATCCATGCAAACTCATAAAGGAGGTGTAAATGCACACATGCTATGCAGTGGTGGGGAAGATGAGTCCAAGCTGTGAGTGAAACTTCTCAAACTTAACATGTCCAAGGTTCTTGATGAACATATCTGCTGGATTGTCATCTCCTGGGATAAAGAGCAGCTTGACCTGCTTATAAAGCATAACAACATCATGAACAAAGTGATATCAGATGTGTATGTGCTTGGATCACTTCTCTGTGACTGGGTTCTTAGCTATAAAGAGCAAACCTTGATTGTCACCACAGATTAGAATTGGTTTTAGATGGTATCTGAGTTCATCCATTATGTTGTGAATCCAAACAGCTTGGTGCAAGCAGTCACTCAGGGCCATGTATTCTATGTCAGTTGAGGACAGTGCTGTTGTCTTCTGAAGATGTGAATTCCAGAGGAAAATGCTGTTAGCCAGTTTCATAAAGAATCCTGTCTGGGAGTGACTGGTTATTTTGTCCTGACCCCAGTCAGAGTCAGTACAGGTGAACAAGTCTTTTCCACCAGTTCCATTGTAGACAAGTGAGTAATCTCAAGTACTGAGCAGGTACTGGCATATGTATAGCACTTTGTCAAGGTGTTCCTGGGAAGGATTGGCAGACTGTTGGGCCATCTGCATGACTGCATAGGCAATGTCTGGGTGAGTGCCTATCATGATATATAGTAATGAGCCAATTATGGTTTGGAACTGTGTTCATAGAGCCAGATTGATGGCAGACTCATTCTTCTCAGGGTAGTATCCCTGAGGGAGAGGTGTGCAAGCAGGCTTGGCATTTTGCATACCAAAGTGCTCAAGCACCTTGTTGAGATAAGGGACTTGGTCAACCTTAATAATGTCATGCTCTTGATGTATCCTCATGCAAAGAAATTCAGAGGGTTCTCCAAGGTTGCAATATTCTCACTTCTTCATAAAAGCAGCCTTTAGCTTATCTACTAGCTTTTTGTTAGGTCTGCAGAAGATGGAGTTGTCTACATAGATGATTGCTAGGACTAGATCAGATCTCTTGTGATAGATGAATAGGCTGGCATCAGATTTGAGCCATTTAAAGCCTTGAGTACTCATAGAAGCATCTAAGGACTTCCACCATGCTAAACCAGCTTGCTTAAGGTCATATATTGCACAAAGTAAGTGGAGTACTTTGCTCTTGTGAGAGAGGGAGGCAAATCCCTCAGGAAACTCCATATAGAGTTCCTTATCCAGTTTTCCATAGAGGAAGGCTGATTGGATGTCAAGTCTGGTAAGGTACCAGCTGTTGAGTGCAGAGAGGGTGAGCATGCATTGCACTGTTTCAAAGCAAACAACTGGGCTGAAGATTTCATCAAAGCCTAGTCCTTCAACTTGAGAGAAGCCTTTTGTGACAAGATGAGCTTTCTTTTATCTGTCTGTCTTTTCATTGAATACCCATTGATTTTTAATAATTTTACATGATGGAGGATGGTTGACAAGCTCCCAGACACCTCATTTCTTCATAATGTTTAGTTCATCCTCACACACTTTGTGCTATTTGACTTGCTCAGCAGGAGGGAGTTTTAGAATGTCCCTGAATGTCCATTCTTGATAGTTCAACCTTAAGTGTGCTTCATCAGGGGTGATAGCATGTAAGCAAAGGAAATTGACCAATGTGTCTCCCCCTTCCTAGGTTAGATGCTCCACATCATCTTCTGATGGAGTCAGGGAGTGGGGCATGCCACTGGGGATGTCTAGAGTCTGTGGCTCTTCTGGTGAAGATTCATTGACAAGTCTCTTTCAAGTGGCCTGATCCTCTATGTTCTGCACCTGTTTAACAGGGTCTATTCATTCACCATATATGTTGTCCAGCCTAATAGGAGGGTGGTGCTGACATCCACTGTGATGAGGCAGTGGTGGCAGTGTTTGTGAAGGTGGTTGTGGAGCACAAGGAGGCATGACAGGAGGTGGCATAGGAGGTGGAGATAGTGTTGCCTTAGCTTGAAGCTGGCATTTTTTATCTCATGCATTTTATTGTCAATTGCTATTGTATCAAGGTCAATGTGTAGCCTTTAGTAGTAGTTATCACTCCTTAAACATTTGTAGAGATTGCTCCAGTCACTCTTGAGTTATGTCATTAAGCTGTTCTGCAGCTTGAATAAAGCCAACACTAACATAACTCAATTATATGCAATATTGTGACCTATTGGCTGAATCAAATTGCAAAATTCTTTTTGCAGGTGGTAGATATAAACACAGGCTATGATTCATCTACTGACACTTTACATTTTT
>JBBPMU010000492.1:0-21020 GCA_038090475.1 Wakefieldia striispora | reverse complement strand
CACGGGAACCTTGCAAGCCGCAGCCACGGAGCGGACGCCATTCATACGGGTACCTTGCACGGTCGGGCAATAACTTGTAAGACATGGTAAAGCTCGCAAGGTCACAGGAACCTTGCAAGCCGCAGCCCCGGAGCGGACGCCATTCGTACGGGTGCCTTGCATGATCGGGCAACGGCCTGCATGGTCAAGAACGCCATGCATCCTCGTGGGAACCTTGCAAATCCTAACCAGAATTTATTTTTTTTGCTGATGAACGCACACGCTCTGATCTCCTTCCTATCTACTGAACATAATTCCAGCATCACGGACGCGGCTTCGTTTGCTCGCTGGAGGGAGATTGGCTAGTCTGCCAAAATAATACATGTCATCTGCATTGCTTGACCCGAAGCGGTGTTACTTTTCGTTTCTCCACCAGTTCCGATCAGAAGTTCATTTCGTTTTGCAGGGACAGGCGGGTCTCTACGGAAGTCACCGGATGTTTACTTTGCGGCTCGTCACCCTCGGCTGTTTGTGCCATCACTGGGCAGGGTCGGATGTTCACAACGCTTTCAGTCCACATGCTCATCGTGCGTAAGAGTGTGGTTACACAAACATCCTACTCATGGAATTACAACACGGTTGAGTAACATTTTTTCTCGTATAGCCATCTTCTGTTGTACCTCGCTTCCATCTCCTTCTCCTACCGACAGCTGACTCCCTTCCACGTTCTCTGCGTGTTGTCCCACTTCACAACGTCTCGGACCTTCCTTGCGTTTGCACCAAGTGTTTCTGCGCCCTCGTGCACGGCTCGAATGGGCCACATTTTTTCTCCAAGATTTCTTGCTACATGTTGATACCCGTGTCTCAGATTGTCAGCGGGAGCGGCCGTACTCAAGCATGAGGGTAGAAGGTAGCAAAATTGAACTGGTCCTCTAAAGAAGTCTTGATCGTCGGTACTAGCGTGTCTTACAGGCCTGACACGTCGGCCGTAGCGATGACGACCCAACCTCGCGGTGTCGGGATATACGGGTGCCACGGCCTTCTTGGAAGTAGGCGAGATTGGGATGCCTTCTGATTGGCTGAGTCGAGTTACTTTCTGGATTGTCCTTCCACAGACTCGTTCTCAGCAGGTCTGTGTTGGATAACACCGATCCCTCCGATGGCATTCTATTCGATCTCCCTTCCCCAAAGGTTTCTTGGGATGAGACGTTGGAGTGTTGCTTCGCCCTTCATCTTCACTTTTACGTGGCATCGTCGTTAATTATGGCCGTGGTACGTGAGTGTGCAATACCCACCTTTGTAAGTCTCTGAATTTTACCGTGACGGAGTTTTGGGTTCTGTGGTCAAAGCAGCTTGGGGACCAACGGTTGTTGGCTTGGATCTTGAGCAATGGTGTATGCTCGCAACTAAGCTGTCATGGTGATTTAACGAGCTATAGGCGTATACTATGTCAGGGTTGCGGTTTGAGATGAGACTCCTTTCCGGGGGAAATTCCAGCTCAAGCCGCATACCGACGTGTGTGTTTATAGCATGTCTGCCTAGCTGAGAGTCCGAAACAGGGCAAGTACGGGCGCTTGGGATTCCACACGGAAACAATGCGCGTAGTGAGCCATCCCATTTCTAGTGAGCAAGGCAAACTGCGACGAGGTTTAAAAATTGGACGAGCGGACTCATTCACGATCCACTTTTCCCAACCACAAAGAGAAGACGCTATTCACGAACACCTCAAGCCGTACTGGTGAACCTCGCTTCGTCGCCAAAGTCTATCTCTGGTAATCTCACTGCTTCATTGGAACAATGACGATGGTCATTCGTAGTGAAAGCTCGCCCCGTTTAACGATCGGCCCTCCCCCATTTCGTTTTCCCCTCTAGGTAAAGGGAAATCGAGGGCGGTTTCTCCTTCCTCCGTCTCCACCATTAGCGCGTTGGAGATTTTGGGATGCGTTCGTCTATTCTCGTCGGCGTCGTCGCGCCTCAAGCTTCTAGTTGAACTGTTTATTACTATGTAGGTTAGATGAGCTAGTGGTCGAACTGGCCCCCCAAAATGGATTTGCCATAGGTAAATGACTACTTCGTTTGCAAGCTATGACTCACCCCCTTCGTTTCGGTAGATAAACGAGGGCCCGGGACTTGCACGACGCTCCGCATTAAGAGAGACATGGGTACGTAGATACCACATGATACACCTTTAGCAGCCATAGCCCACTATTGTTAGCCTCCTAGGGAGAGGCGAAGCGAGAGCCGTTTCTCCCTTTACCCCCGAAGATCCGGAGGCGTCCACTCTCCACCGTCCCGAAGATAAACAACTGACTTTTCTGTTTTGACAACTACGTGAACCAGTCTCTGTACCGTTGAACCTGGACCCTCGAGACGACGACTTTCGTTTTTCCCCCTCAATTTCCTCTCTCGCAAAGCCGAGGTCGCCAACGACATATGTGCCGACGTCAGTCACGATAACAACGCCAAGTCTATACCGATCCAGTGCGAAATCCGGTCAACTTGGGAACACCTCGAAGCAATCCACATGCCTGAACTCAAGTCTCATCCCGAGCTCTGGGACGGCATGGCCACCGTACCGGGAAAAGAACGCAAGGCGCAGCCGATGTGCCAGCTGAGATCGGAACGGCGGACAAAGGGGGTACAACATCGGCATGAGGAGTTTGACGGGTGTCATCGGTCTGGGATTGGAGGACTACGTGTACGTGTGCACCGGCTTTGGAGTGGTCTTCATACTTCCCATACTTCCACTCGCCAGTGGAAGGGTCGCGAAAAAAAAGAGGACGGCTCAGGCTGGTGCCGCCTCAGAAACGGCCGGATGTGCCGATGTCAACGAAAGGCAAGGGGCGCCTGCGAATGGCCACCACGGAAGCAAGAAGGCTAGAACCAGTGCGAGGGGGTGGCGATGGTGGAAGCGGATGAGGACGCCGATCCCGGTGATAAAGGAGGGAAGGGGAGCAGTAAAAGAAGAAGGGCAACAAACGCTGACACTGATTAGTAGGCTGACGGTAATGCCAAACGTCTCAGGAAACGCGTCCGTT
Organism: Wakefieldia striispora; assembly: GCA_038090475.1. Classification (NCBI taxonomy): domain Eukaryota; kingdom Fungi; phylum Basidiomycota; class Agaricomycetes; order Agaricales; family Hymenogastraceae; genus Wakefieldia; species Wakefieldia striispora. Next base: position 18,003 of record JBBPMU010000492.1, on the reverse strand, counting down.
CGTAATTTGTTGGTCTTCCCCGTTCCCGCTTTAAATTGGACACGATTGGACAATGGATACTATACCCTGTCATGTACGAACTTGGTCATTAATTCTTCATACCTCCTCGATGTCTCCTGTCCCCTCGTTCTGCCCCCCATCTACCTCCGCGTTTTCCGCCTCATCGGTCAGCACCCCAGCGGCAAACACCATCGGTCCTCCGGCAGCACCGTGGCCAGATGACGTAGACAAGCCAAACCCAGTGTCGACCTCACCCCCACGTCTCCCCTGGACATCGCGCGCATACAATTCTCGTATGCTGATGATGAATCGAGGGGTTATAATGTACACGGGCACGACTGACAAGATACTTGTTAGTATGAACTGCCAGCCGGCACCTGGAATATTTCCCGCGTAAAACAGCAGGTTGATAAGGTCCTGCAGGAAGATCCTGTGATGTGGTAATTCCATCAATGACACAATTTTTTTAGCGATAGACAACAAAGGAGCAGGGCTGGGAACTGGACATACGCAGAGAAGTAGAGGATGCCCTGGTTGACGAGCAACTTTATGTACTGGCTGAGTTGCCACTGTTTTGTGATGCAGTACATTTGAAGTGACTGCTTCACGAACTGGGCAACAGCTAGCATGCATAACATCGCACCGAATATCATTTGCAAGATGTCAGTCGCATAAACCGCAGCAACCACTGTGGTTTGCTCTACGCAAAATGAATATTCCAGTACTTGAATGGTGAACCCTGAACCGTTGGTTAGTATAGCGTACTCCTAGCGTCAATTCAGAGTGAACGTACATTCGTAATTGCTTGAACTGCTGAGGACAGAAGCAGCTGCCACCGTGCAGATGATCTCAATGAAAAACATGAAGAGAAGTATGCCAAGGATCGGTCTTGATCGATCGTACATTGCCCATACGCGCAGGATCATGACGACTTCAATTGCCGTCACGAAAATCTCAAGATTAGAGGAACCCGACTACTCACGATCTGCTGAGCCAAGAAATAGGATGTATATCCAACTCTCGCTATAGGAAAGTATTTCACCTTCAAGTACTCGTGAAAAGAAAGTAGGCGGAACGCTTCTAGCGAATGCTTACAACTGTTTCACTGGTATCAGACATGTCTCAAATCAGCAATGACGGTGGGCCCAATACGTACATCTATGGGAATACGGTGATCCATGAGCATATCCATTGTTACCAGGGCATACCTTTGTAGGACCAGGTATGAAGCTACTTCCAACTTTTGCCGTGGTCAAAGCTCGAGCAAATTTCATATTTTACGATTCAAACTCACAAAGGGAAGCATACCTGGTGCATGCTCAAGGTCAACATTCAGTACATGCATCACAACAGCCACAGACTCACACCAAATCATATAGTCCACAATACCGGACCTATTGAAATCTTGTTAGATGTCCCAGTCCCAAATGAAGTGGAAATTAGATACACACAACAAGGTACATGGTCGAAACCCGAGACCATGGTTTGTTCTGTGTTCTTGTCAGGAATATGTCAACTCGGAAAATGACTGCACAAACCCAGATGTGCTCTACCTTCGTTGATTTTCTGTCAGTGAAATCCCGGTGTCCATGACAGAGAGTGCGCAAGTTGTACCTCTTTTGGAAAGACGAGGACTTGGAATGTGTTAGTTTATGGCATACTTTGGACTAGGACCTCCGGCTTACTGTAATCGTATGCGACAGCGATTAGGAGAGCGACTGGATAACCTGTGAGACAGATTACCAAGAGTGCAGACCACGTACGGGAAGTGTAGTTATTTCCCTGAATTGTCGCGATGGACGACTGTAAATTAGAGGACATGTTTGATGGATTCAAACTGGGAGCTGCTCAGAAGTGTGATGGATAGGAATACATTATGGAGATTATTCTGCCTGGGTGGCAGGTTTATAAGGCGACGAATTCATTTGTAGGCAGTACAGAACACCGGATTATGGCAATCAGGCGGCTGAAGCCAAACAAATAAACGTTCCGACCACCGACAGTCGAGTAATTCAACTGCCTACCCTGTAACCTGATCACGATCAGCATCAGATGTGCTAATTTCATTTAGTTGGCTCGAAGCAAGCGAGGCTCGTAATTATCCTTCACCCTTGTCGTGCCTCGTGAGTATCGGAACAATGCTGTATTGATGGGCCACGTGTACCCCATCAAGGGAGGTTAGACGTGTCTGCCGTGTCAGTGTCACGAATGCGGCTCGCGCTTGCCAGTTCTGGGCTCATCACTAGGTGTGAGTTTGAAGTCATAGCCCATTGACAGAGCGACAATCTGCAGTGGCCTGGAGTGGCGTAGACTGCGCCAAGACAGGCAATTTATCCAGAGACCGGAGGCATCAGCGCTGGAGTGAAGATCACCATGTGATTCTATCCGATGTGATGCCAGTGGTTGGCCAAAATGATCATCACTCACCATTGTGGCGGTGGGCCGGTGGCCGCCGTATTGCTGTGACTTGGCCAAAGTAACACACTACCTCTAAAAAACAACCGGTGTCGATCCAGTTCGTGTATTTGAGTCATTTCGAGATCCGAAATCTCGTCATAGGCATCGCATACAGGTATGCGAAGAACAAAACGACTGACACCAATCACCCGTGCACATTTGGATGACCATCGAACAGATGAGATCAGTCAGTAAAGCGAAGATTTAGGGTGATGCAATGGACAACACGAAAACGCATCGTGCTCAAGCAAAAATCCACAGAGTGGGATGACCGTGCAGCAGGATCAGACGGATCAGTTAGTCACCGAGTTAGTCAGGTGAGGAAGCCTAGTTCACGAAATAGTTCACGAAATGGATCAGATTGAGGTGGATTTGTCATCATTGTATCCGTTGATCTACTACACAATGTAGTGCCTGCATGGGGATCATCGACACACCTGGAGAGCACCTCCTTGGCTTCCCTGGCACCCTCCGTAAACTGGATGTGCCCAGTGAAATTTCAGGCGAGGAGCTGTCGCATTCGTCACCAGCCCGTGGTGCTGTTCAAACCCGGAGGCCTGTCCCATCTTCGACACGTCGTAGGAGTAAGTATTGGTATTAGCTTCCATAGAGTGTGATCCAAGCCTGGTTGGTACCAGTACTTACGAGCGTAAGAGCCAAGACGGCAGAAACACTATCACATAGATCCGTCATCTTCACGTTGCTTCACAAAGCCGCGTCCCATTCATCGTGTACCTTGACAGATCCCGAGGAGAATACCACGCTGGCATTGCTGACATTGTCGGTCCGGTTATGAGCTTTCTGGCGTGCCAACTCGATTGCCAACCTAAGTACATATCAAGCTTGTCGCTCAGAAGGGCGATCGTGTTGCTAAATAGCATCAACAGACATACCTCAAGTATTGGCCCAACCGTCATTGCATATCACCTACACTGTCCTTACCATTCGCCTCTCAACCAGATCCCATACTTGGCACATGCAGCAGACCAGGCAAGATGCGTCCACTCAACACCCATATATCATCTCCCACCCTGTTCACTCTCATGCTCGTCACCCATCGGGTGGAAATGACTCCCGACACTGCACACTGGGGGCGAGTCGTTAGCGGGGGTGCACTGTCAGCACAGAAATCTGAACCAGACCGTACACTCTTGATGTCATCCCGGTGGCATGCCTACGCGTGGGATACGGTCACAGCTACACTTTTTCCAGCTCTTTGGGGCGGTGGACGCTAGAATGAGATGAGCGAAGTTGGATCCATTCGGAACTTTGGAGATATTTGCTGGTTGAAAAGCTGGGGAGTGTCGAGCATGAGCGAGACGTGGGAAGTTGCATGACGTGCAAGTGCGTTAGTCGCGTTCGCGTTCGACCATCCACACCGATCAAAGAAGTAAAGTGCAACAGTTGGTTTGCCAATGGTAACTTGAATGGATATGATACAAGCTTTGAACCAATTCACTTCTATCGCAGGGTGACACCGAACTCGAGATTTTTGACCAACTCCTCCGCTTCATTGTCGAGTTCGTGCTCGAATTCTAAAGATCACTCACCCTGTATATCATCGGGCTGATGTTCGCGTTTCCGGTGAGAGACAGTGCAACTAATAGCATAGGGCTTACTAGATGCTCGGGCTACTGCCTCTGCATACAATAGTACGTGACGAAGTTGACCAGCGATAAAGCGACGCCAAGTGGTTGCTAGTAGGGTACGAAGTCCTAGCTCGACATCTCGTCCTGTCAAGCGAGTGATTGGGTTCCCAAGCTTGTGGCTAATGTACTGAGAGTAAGAGTCGTCCAGCCTTTGGCGCGTCGCCGTCGTTGCGCGTGGTGGGGGAGTGTTTACACTTTGTTGACCCCCACCCTATCCCAATTGGGACGTGACCAGGTACCCGTCCGTTTCGTGACCTCACTGCATTCGGGACCTGCCACGCGCGCCTGCCAATTACGAGCGTCCGCCTCGGGCATCGGCAGTCGCCTCCTGAAATATAGTTTCGAGGCTCGAGAGCTCAGATGGTACCACGCCAGTCTCTCGGCGAAGTGTCTTGATCTTGTTATGTACAGCAGTTCCATCGGTCATGGAAAAAAGTTACAGCATGTACAGAATTACGGACATCTGAACCCGATTAGTTGAAACTTCATTTGCTGCCGGCCGCCGTTCAGCCTGAGAGCACTCCGTCCTCACCCCGTGGAATTACGCGGACAAGGACGTCATCCTCGGTGTGTACGATCCCAATGCTGCGCGGATGGGCTCGAAGCGAGCACCAGTTGGCCGCGTTCTCGCCCGTCGGAAGAAAGTCGAACTTGTGAACCAAAATTACAATCAGAACTTTGATCGCGTAAACGGCTAACCATCTTCCTTTGCACTGTAAACCCCGTCAGAAAACTGCCGCAACAATAGGCGGGTACTTACGACATGTCTGCCACCGCCCAGAGAATGGAATAGATGTCCTCCTGTCTGCAGGTGTCTCCTTTGGTAGGGACACTGCCCGAATCGATCAACTACAAAAGCTTCGGGATTTGGGAAGCTGGCCACATCCATATGGGCGGCGCGCACATTTCCAAATACGAATTCCCCCTTCTTTATCGGTATCGTCCCGTCCCTGACCCTCAAATCGAAGTCGCAAGATGCTTGACGCACCCCAGCATGCAGTCCCGTAAGCCTTAGGGTCTCCATGACCGCAGATGTGAGCAGCTTGAAGGAAGGATCATCCAGCTTATCAGCACCGGCTTCTAGAAGCACCTCCATGCCACCGAACTTCTCGACCGCTGAATCGATCTCCGCGCGAACTCGTGCAAAGGCGCAGGGGTCGCCGAGTAAAAACGAAAGCAAAAACAGCGAGTTACTCAGCGTATTGCTGTGAACGCCCCACAGGAAATTGAGCACCAACTGTGCTCCCTCCAATGACTGGATACCGTTTTTCTCGAAAACCTTGGTGAACCCACGACAAAATTGGTCATCACAGTCCATGACTTCTCCCTGCCGCAAATATCCCTCGAGATGATTCAATAGTCTCGCGCGCGCTGCGTTGGATGGCCCACGCCAAAGCAATGTCCTGCAGAGCCGATATGGAATGCTTTGGTTGAGTGTCCTGAAGTCCTTGTATGTTCCACCTGGGAACGCGCTTCCGAGAAGGACCAAATTTGTCGTGTTGTAAAGAGGTTCGTTGGTAAGAGAGGTCAGGGATATTGGTCCACTGTGATCCTGGAGAAAGCTCTTGATCTCGGATAACAGGATGAGCCCGAACCCCTGTGTTGACTGTCCTAAGAGACGCGGCGACAAACGCTTGTCAACGAGCGGAAATAGCTCGCGGATCATGACTTCGTGGAGGTGTGTATAATTAGATTTGACCCCGGAGACGACGTAGAACATCTCGCGATGCATAATGTCGTTACGCAGCAGCTGAGGGGAAGTCGAGAAGACAGAGGAGATTGCGTCTCCTGATGAAACCACCTTGAGCTGCCAGTAACCAAGCGAGAGGGAAAATACGGGACCGTAACGTTCCCTAGGAGGTGAAATTTGTATCAACTGATAGATCTCTCAGTGAGTAATCTGAGACTTACTGGCAGCGAGCCAGGAAGGAACAAGGGTTGAGTGCATACATCAACCCGTTGTCGTATCCAAACAGCAAACTCGGTACTCGGGGCGGAGTACGTGGCGAATCGAAGAAGTACGAAAAGATATAATAACTGGTGCTTGTAAACATCGTCCAGATGAACGAAGCAGAGATAAGGGATGGCATGGTTGTCTTTGTCCGAGGCCAGGAAGGATATGGAGCTATTTATCCATTTCCTCGAGCAGTGATAAGCGGTCTTCCTGTAAAGATTCGAAAAATCCAGTCCATAGTAAAACGTATATTCCTTATCCGGATTGAAACATGTTCGCTTAGAGGTAGCTCCAGAGCCGTGGTGCACTAGAATAGAAGGCTAGTAGGGTCAGGATCGGTCAAACCAGTGAAATGTTTCCAGAACATGCACCTTTCGGGAAAAATAGGGATCCCATATAGTGGTTTGATTCGTCAACCCGACGGCGACACGGAACGGTTATTTTCCGGAGTTAGACATTCAAAGGGCATTCTTGGGGGAAGGCGATGCCAAAATGCATTTCCACCGTGCGCGGTTCACTGATCACCATGGAAAAATGGCACAAATTAGTCTGAAATTCTTTATGGTGTGATATACTGGGTGATATCTCATGTAGTGATGATTTGAGCGTGGCGCAGACCCAGTTGACCGATGAAGATCCGTTTATTTGATCGCTCCAGCATCGGCACTGATGTCGTGATGCCAAACTGAAGAACCAAGAGTGAGACACACAATTGCGATAGGCAAGGATGAACGCATGGCTGCATGTCATAATCTCTTTCAGTATACGTACAAGTTCGCATCGAATTTCCAGCAACGGGCACTAATTTTAGCACCGGGTAGTCTACGAGGCACGGTACTGCGGCGGCAGCGCGTAAACGCATGAGGCCAACGTTAACACTCCAAGTACGGCCCTATTAGAAGCACTCTCAGATAGGCAAATGTGGTCAGACCTCTCAAAGATTGCATACCTGCCACATCGCTCAATCCAGGCTTCTCATCAAAAAAGGCTGTCGCGGGGTGAGAATGAAACCCTCGGACGACAAGAGAGGGTTAGAGCAACTTTGGAGTGATCTTTTGATCTTTGGTGATTCGCCGTGTCGATGATGGGTCTACAAATCTAAATATAGGTAGCTCGGGATTTACCATTGGGGAGCGTTTTCCTGGTGAAACAACGTGTTTGAAGTCGGAAGCCATTGGATTAAGCGAGTATCATAGGCGCCAGCAGCGCTCATACTATGAAGTAAGCGCAAAATCAGCCCCCAACTTGTCCTCATACGACTATGTAGGACTTACCTGCACGGGCCGTTGTGATACTATCCCACCCAATGGTTGTGTCTACCGTGGTGAAATTTAGAAGGCTTGGCTTCAAATCAGGTGGCGACGAAATGGGGATGAGACCTTTCTAGGTTTGTTCTAGATAGATAAATCGTCTAAAGCCGCATGTAATCGCATAAAGAAAAAGACAGGGTACTCACAAAACATATTATCTGTGAGCTTGCACATGTCTGGATGTGCCCCATTACATTACCATCCGTCATCTCCACCCTCAGTCTGGATCCCAGAAAATAAGCAATATGTAACACCGCCGCAGCTAGTGATCACACCGACTCGAAAGGTATATCACCGGCAAGATAAAGGGTAATGGATAATCCGGGGAACAAACATACTGTGTACCACACAGCATAACGAATTCCTTCCTCGTGAGTTTCCAATTGCGTGGTGAGGTAAAAGATTGGATTAGGGAGGAGTGGAGAGGTGATGCACCATGCAGCATGTGCGGCAGCAGCTCAACATCACCCTGCCGGCATGCCAAGGGTGTTTGTGTATATTTACTCAGAGCGCCATGCCAATTTTGAAATACGGCAAACCCCGCCTGACCCACTCGAGAGCCGTCGACAAAGAGCTCATCCAAGCATCAGCGGACTAAGCGAGCCATTCGACTTCAGAATGGTGCCCCGTTTGGTTAGGCTAGGTTAGTAGCCCTAAATATCCATTTTTGTCAGCCCATAATCCAATCGCACCTCTCAAAAGGCTCGTCAAACGATGACACAACCATAACGTTATTCTACTGTCCTGCAGATGAAGGACCCGGGTCAGGGTTGTACGGCAAATGATCATTGCATCCACCAGGAGTTCAGGTTCGCGGTGGAACGGGTAAGTTAGTTGGGGGCTCGGAATCTTGTTATCAAATGATGCAGGGTGACCGCAACCATGACGCTCGGATACGGCTATGAACAGCGGACCGTAAAGGCTCCTGGCTCGTTGTCTGTTCAGTTGTGTTATGCTCAGGGAAATCCACGAAGTTGAACAAACATATACCAGATCGGCTCGATCGATCGATCCGAATGTAATCCTACGTGAACATGGCCCGGACACACAAGTTTTTCATTCACTGAGCGCAAGACACCATTCACTTGCGTGCAGCTACGGGTCATGGCCTCTATTAACAGTGTCATTCTTAAGGCCCTTGCTTTCCACGTCATCGGAAACCCACAAAGCATCATGTCTTCACAATCAGGCGCACCAGCTACAGAACAGGAAATCCTAGCCATGGTCCAATCGATGGAACAACTTCGTTATGCCAATTACATTACAGGTATGTACTAGCTAAATATTCGAACCGGACTGTAACCACAATACTAATGTACAATTTTTCCATTGACAGCATCCACAACAGTGTTCATGTTATACGATATTGTCATCAACCTGAAGCGCGAGGTGAGCCGCTCTTCCATGTTATAGTATACATGATCAAGCATTTTTCCACAACAGATACCCTTGGTGTGGTGTTACGGTGAGAAGAGTGATTCGGCTAACCCACACCATCAGCTCGGAGCCCAGGCCCGGAGTATCAAGCAAGTTTTCATCCGTCTTCTGTTTATTTTTTCTCGGTATTATGGGATTTTTTTCTTAACGTATGTCACATCGCGGCTTCCTGTGTTCAGCTGAGATCCTCAGCAGTGGGGGGATAGGGTCATGTTTACCAGTAAGTTTCCCTTTGCTCCACTAAACAATGGAATAGATTGCAGACTCGGACAGTCAACACCACCACTGGACTTTCCACTGCGGTGCGTTTTTAGTCCAAGTCCTCTGTCCATTCAATACTTACGCTACACAGTTGTACGTTCTTCCTCTTCTGAGAAATATTTGGAACGAGTGCTACCAGTCCCTTCAGCTGTAAGGGATATTATGACTACCTGAACCTGTAAGGCTAAGACGCGTTGCGAAAGTTACGCTACTGACCAGCTAGCTTCCTCTTAGAGCAGGTCCTGTATTATATGTGACCGTGGTCAATGTCATCCTTGCCATGCGCATCCATGCACTGAATAGAGGCAGCCGTTATTGTGGAGTATTCCTCACTTCCTTAGTTATTGGTGTGTTTCTCCGTGCAGTCGTAATGGTGCAACGGTTGTACTCACTTCGGAACTTTCACATTTCAGGAGAAGTTTTGGTTGGTCCTCGGGCTCCTTGCTTGAAGCGGCTTGCGTTGATTTCGTGTTGCCATAGGTGGATTTTTCGATCTGTGCTGTTATATCCTTGCGTACTGCAGCTCAAGTAGTGAGCCCTCCATCCTGGATCCCATGGCCTGGGTGTATGCTAGCTTCGCAGAGCACACCTCCTGTTACCCTTGCGAGCTGGTGAGCTGACAGGTTTGTTTCGCCGACTATCCGAGGCGCTGATGGAAACGAAAGGGTAACAACACTTTCTGTCTCAAGTAAGCCAGCGACCGACCACCAACAGTGTATCTGTTCTCACATACCCACATAGCAATTTTCTGCGCCTTGACTCTGAAGAACACCATTTTCGTCGGACTGAACGAGAGTTTGTCATTGCAAGAGATGCTAAGGCTGCCTCCCAGAACGAGGGTGTTGCTATACGACGGGGTTGCCGTTTATTTCTTGTGGGTAGTCTGCACCCTTTACCCTTGGCGCTATGAATGCTAAATACACACCAGAACGTTCGGTAAGACGCCACCACTCGTGGCCAGGAACGATTGGCCTTCTTCTCACATCAGGGTCCCAGTTATCGTATTGGTTTCCACCGTTGTCCTAGCACTCGTGCAAAATGAATTATCAACTTTGGTTGTCTCGTAAGCTCTTGTTTAATTCGCCCCCTTCCAGTTGACCTTCTTGCCCAATATATTTGCACGCAGGCTTCTAATCGGAATATATTCGCACTGCGTGGGTATTTTAGACATACAGTACCTATCTCCGCGGGTCCGCTACATCTCGTCTCATTTTCATTTGATCACCACAGGCCTCCAGACTCATCCTCAATGTCAGGGCGATTGATAACGAGCACTGTCCTGCTGACGTGCCAGACGACCCAGACTCACTCCCTCCGTTACCTTTTTTGACGTTACCCGATTACGACGAACAACCTGTGGCGTCGTCATCGCGAGTCTAAGCCATGTTTGAAGCCACGTGGTGGGGGTATCAGCAAAATCTCCTGCCTCAGGCCACCCGTCGGTGTCACTCCTTCCGCACATGCACATGAGCACCGTCATGTAGCACTTGACGTATATTCTTCCCTTCGAGTGTAGCGGTAGCCAGTTCTGTCCTCCACAGGCCGCAATGATTTTATGTCCTCTGTCAGTTTTACACTGTATCACTACATGTATCCTTGTATTTTTTTCCGTTCCACATATTGCGCCCTTGAAGTCATTCTTTTTTTTTCATTTATTTGTCACGCCGTTTGATTTGATCGCTAGCCTCGTTGCTCTGTCGTGTTTTTCCTTCGACTCGCATCCGACTACCGTTATTCAATTGATGGCCTTCGTCGCAGCATCCATTTTCCAGAATGAAGTCATTTCAGATCTGGCGGTCGACGCGAAGTCTCGGCGCCCCTCTCGACTTATCAAAAGAGCTGCAACCACTCGCATACACAGTGACCGGACCAGCGAATTTCATCTGTTACACGTAAATTCGTGGCATGCAGAGACAGATCAAGCACAAACGTTTCTAGGGCATCAATGGCGAGAAGAAAACAGCCCCTTTGGCCATCGCACGGTCCTCAGCATCTTCGTGCGCCCTCGTGAAATTATACACCGATCGTTGCTGGGAATGTTGACTTGCCAATTGCCTGTCAGTCTTCTGCGCATCAGATCTCCTACTTACACCGGTTTCGACCATCAACGCATCTGTATCCGTAATTCACACTAGACGCAAACCGTCTTCCACATGTATGTTGTAAGACGTCAAAACCGTAAAGTCAGCTGGAGATCGGCAGGCTGGAGGTGTTCGCCGCGCTGAAGGCTCGTGGGGCGTCGCGGAAATGTTTCGTGGACCCTTTGCAGGTTCGTCTCTTGCCACGAACGTGACATCTCAATGCGCTTGACGTTCGGCTTGACGATGCCGTCCCATCGTCTAGCCCACGGATCTAAATATTAGAACTACATTCGCCCTGAATACCGATTGAACGAAGGTTTGGGTACTCTGAGTTCTATCTGTGCAACGTCCACGCCCGATGCGCCTGGCTGGGAATGCGTACAGCGTGAGGCAGGTTGTATCATGACGATGGTAGCAGTGGCTTATGTGGCTTTGACCAAGCGCAGCCGGTGCGTGGCACTGCGTGCCGTAAGAATGACAAGCCCTGAGTCAAAGATTACTGTAAATCGTGGCGGGAGAAGACACTTGAGCATGCTGCAACATCCAAATTCAAAACGAGCGACCGCAGGGACCCACCATGACGATACTCAGAGTAAAGGGGATCGGATCGGGGAAACGAAACGTGTAACGCAGACTACGCTTCTGATTCAGATCTCCGCTTTCGGGTCTGTTCGAAAATGAGCCTATCACCCATCACGGTGTGTGTTGTAAGGATTCTGGAGCGTTTTCGTCCGGTGACTGGGAGTATTTGACCACAAGCGCCCTATGGTGAGCTAGTGTGGAAAGAAGTCGGACGCACACTCAATCGCATAACGTGCAATCCGTTCCGCAGCAGAAAGGTATCCCCAGCAAGTCTCGCCCACAGACACTCCACATTGACCTTCCTTCAGAAAATCAAGGACGTCGTCTGAGCCGGGGTCGAGGCTGTCCAAGTCGATAGTTATGACTTCTTGCCCTCCTAGTTTGGTGTCGATGGACCATTTGTCAAATCGTCCATGAAAGCAGTATCTGAGTCACGTACCCAGTGCATGTTACCCAAAGGAGCAGAGTGCACGTTCGATATTGCCGGACAGGGCGAGGCCCTGCGAATGGCCCTCGTGGAAGCGAAAGGGTCGGAACCAATGCAAGGGGGCGGCGAGCGCCGATGCTGGTGACAAAAGACTCTGGAGTGGCAATTCGTAAAAGTGCGGTAACAGCAAGGGCAACAGACGCTGATACTCATAAGGTTGACGGTAATACCAAACACCCCAGGAAACGCTTCCGTTTGTAATTCATTCAAGGTCTTCCGCACTTCAAATTGGACATTCACCGGACATTGGACACTACTACACCCCTTCCTGTATGGACTCGTTGATTATTGATACTCCCTCGATGTCTCCTGTCCCCTCGTTCTGCCCGCCGTTCGCCTCTATGTTTTCCGCGTCTTCGGTCTGCGCACCAGCTCCAAACACCATCGGTCCTTCGGGGGCACCATGGCTGGCTGACGTAGACAAACCAAACCCAGTGTCGATCCCGCTCCCACGTCTTCCTTGGACATCGTGTGCATACAACTCTCGTATGCTGATGATGAATCGAGGGGCTAGAGTGTACACGGGCACGATTTCCAAGATATATACTAGTACGAACTTCCAGCCGGTACCTGGGAGGTTTCCCACGTAGCCCAGTAGGCTGATGGAGTTGAACAGGAAGATCCTGCGACAAAAAAAGTTTCAGTTATGTGGTGACGCCATAAGCAGCACGAATTTTTCGGCAGTAGATTTTAGGTTGAGAACAGAGGAGTAGGGTCGGGGACTGGACACACCCACAGAAGTAGAGGATGCCCTGGCTGACGAGCAGGTTCATGTACCGGCTGAGTCGCCACTGTTTTGTGACGCGGTACATTCGAAGTGACTGCTTGACAAACTGGGTGATGGCCAGCATGCACAGCACCGTACCAAATATCATTTGCAAAATATCAGTCGCATAAATCGCAACGCCGAGCGTTGCGGTTTCCCCTACACAAAATGAATATTCCGATACTTGAATGGTGACCCCTGAACCGTTGGTTAGTATGGCGTACTCCTACTAGCGTCAAGCCAGAGTCGACATACATTTGTAATTTTTTGGATTGGTGAGGGTAGCAGCAGCAGCTGCCATGGAGACGACCTCAATGAAAAACATGATGCAAAGTATGCATAGGATCAGCCTCGATCGATCATACATTACCCATACGCGCAGGATCATGACGACTGCAATCACCATCACAAAGATTTCCAGATCAGAGGAACTGGTACTCACAATCAGCCGCACCAAGGAAGAGAATGTATATCCATCTCTCGCCATAGGCAAGTATTTCGCCTTTTAGTGCTCGTGAAAAGAAAGTAGGTGGAATGATTTAAGTGAATGCTCACAACTATTTCGCTGGGATCAGACATGTCTCAAATGCGGAAGGTAGGCACAGCACGTACGTCTATGGGCACGCAATGATCTACGAGCACATTCATTGGGACCAATAGCCTTGAGTGACATACCTTTGCAGAACCAGGTATAAAACTACTCCTCACTTTTCTAAGGGTCAAAGCTCGGTCAAATTCATATTTTACGATTCAAACTTACCAAGGGAAGTGTACCTAATGCATGCTCAAGGTCAACGTTCAGTACGTGCATTACAACAGCCATAGACCTACGCCAAATCATACAGTCCGCAATAACGAACCTATCGAAGGTTTGTTAGAGGACTCTGGGTCCCCGGTGCGCACTAGGTACGCACAAGAAGGAACATGGTCGAAACCCAGGACCATGGTTTGTGCTGCGCTCTCGTTAGGAACGTGTCCACTCATAAAATGACTGCACCAACCCAGATGTGCTCTATCTTTGTCGATTTTCAGTCAGCAGAGACTTTGTGTGCACGGCAAAGGACGCAAGTTGTACCTCTTTTGGAAAGACGAGGACTTGCAATGGGTCAGTTTGTAGCTCATATTGGAATAGAACCATCAGCTTACTGTAATCATATACGACAGCAATTAGGATAGCAACTGGATAACCTATGAGATCGATTACCACGAGTGCAGACCACGTACGGGAAGTATAGTTCTTTTCCCGAATTGCCACGATGGACGACTGTAGATCAGATGGCATGTTCTTGATGGATTCAAACTGAGAGCTGCTCGGAAACGCAATAAATAGGGAAACTATTCCGCTTGGAGCGGTAGGTTTATAAGGCGATGGGTTTTTGGGGGGGTAGACTCGGTCACTCGGAACACCACATTATGGCGGTCAAGCGCCAATAGTCGAATGAAGGTTACGACCGCGCCGTAACAGTGAGTAATTCAACTACCCGCCCTGCGACCCGATTATGATCCGCATCAGATGCGCTGATCTCATTTGGTTGGCTAGGAACAAGCGAGGCTCGTAATTGTTCTTCACCCTTGCTACGCCTCATGAGCATCAGAGCGATGCTATACCGATGCTGCCACATGTGGCACACCAAGGGGGGTTAGCTGTATTGGCCGCCTAAACGTCATGAATGCGGCTCGTGTTGCCAGCCCCGGATTCAATGCTGGTATCACATCTCTACGACACACTCAGTGTTCGGTGAGTACGTATGTACGGCCCACCTTTCCCGCTATGCTGCTCGAGCCTGGTGTGATCTTGAAGCGATAGCTTGGAGCGACAATCCGTAGTGATTGGGAATGACATAAACGCGCCGAGATAGGCGATTTATTCAGAGACCGGGCATGAGTGTTCTGCCCAAAGTAAACGCTGCCGAAACACAACTACCATCGGATCTGGTTCGTGCATTTGAAATCCGAGATTTCATCATATGTACTGCATTCGAAACAGCCCTCCAGGCATACCTGGACCCTGCCGTTGTCCATCTGCAAACACCCTAGCGCGAACAGGTTCTTCCGGCCATGAGGGAACAAAACGGCATTCTGATACAAAGCATGATCATACGAGACAGGAAGAATGTGCTCTGGCAAGGAATTGTTGACCGGTGACGACAAGTCGATCTGCAACAGGAACAAGCCACGCACACATGGCACAAGCACTTTCAGGCTCCGTTCATTCACTGGTCCTCAGCTACCAATCACATATAACGCAAACCTTATCCTTCCAAGAGGAAAATGGTAGGAATTCGAATTCAATAGTTTCCCCCTCCTGTAAACTGGTAGCAAAAGGAGCCTATCCATGTTATCACTCGCAACCCATGCACAACTATAACATTCGACATGGTCCACAAGAGGATGTCAATCCACTCTAGACTACCAATTCAATCCATTGTTGGGTTGAGGAGCCTAATGAATATCACATGAACCTTTGGACAAAATAACCGGGGCAAGTTCAAAACGCACACACATACCTGTCCCCTAAAGGGTCCAAAAGGGTCCAGGAATACACGTATGCAGAAAACAAGACGACCCACACCTCGCCTATATTTGGATGCCCATCAAACGCGCACACGAGTGTGTACAGGTTCAACACTCAACCTGGACCGGAAGCGATGAGGTCAGTCAGTAAAGCGAAGATGTAAAGCAATCCGGGACCCATCGTAGCCGAGCAAAACCCACAGGATGGCATAACCCATGCAGCAAGACCAGACGCATCAGTTAGTCACTGAGCTACTAAGGCGAGGAAGCCTAGTTCACGAAATAGTAGATGGGTATGGTCAAAATGAATTGGATTGGGGTGGCAGGTTGTCATGGTAGGTGGATTGTCGCCATTGTTCAAGTTAGTGTACTATTACCATACGATCCTACATGGCTAGTCCCAGGTGTTACCCCGTATTTAGTCAATTTTCTTTCTCACGCGAACCTCAGTCTCGTACTCGCACGGCGACTGAGGTGAGCCGCTACCGTACTACATCCGACCAACAAATCACGTAGTCCTGTATTCTGTCTAGCTCGACATGTATCAATTGTATCCGGTGATCCACTACGTGATGTTGCGCCCGCCACTGCTTGGAGTCATTGATAAATCCAATGGGCACCTTCCAGGCTCCCTTGGCATCCTCCGTGGACTGGACGTGCTCAGCGAAATTTCGGGCGGGGGAATTGTCGCTTTCCTCACTAACTCGTGGAGCTGTTCAAACGTGCTTCGACACGCCATACTAATAGGAGTACGTATAGGTCTGACCGCCATTACATATTAGCTACATCGTCGTTTCATTTGCCTCTCAACCATGTCCCATCTCTAGCGAGACGGGAAACAGGATGGTGGAGGTCGCAAACCGTGGTGTCGTCAAGATGCGTATAGAGGGAGAAAGAGACCAGTTCGACGCCTTCACGGGGGTGACGACTCAAGTCGACCGAGATGTGACAAAATGTGAGCATCATTTGCGTGCGCGCGTGAGACGTTAACACTGATCAATCTTCAGGGGTCAGCGTCTTCATTATTACAGTAGCTGGGATTGTGATAGTCGGCCGGTAACTTTCGTCGGACCTGGAACCACTCCAATCCAAGCTTCCATCTGCCAATCCCACGTCGGTGTACATGCTCTGATTTGCCTCTCAAGTTCCCTTGTCCGTCACTTAGACTGAAAGTGACTGAACGCAATTCCAACGTCGCTGACGCAGCTCCGTTTGCCTGCTTGCTAACTCATCGAAATAGCACATTTTGTTTGACAGTTCCTTGAAGTATTTCTGCCGCTCGCCCAGTCTCACCGGTTCCGGTCAGAAATTCATTTCAGTTTGCAGGAACAGATGAATCTCTAAGAAAGTCGCTGGTTGTTTGTGCCATCACTAGGCAGCTCGGATATCCGCTCAGTCAACACGCTCATCGCATGTAAGAATGAAGTCACACTCATGCATCCTACTCATGGAATCACAACATGGTTGAGTCACACTTTTTCTCGTATGGCCATCTCCTGTCCTACCTCGCTTCCATCTCTTTCTCCTACTGAAAGCTGACTTTCTTTTTCCTTCCACATTCGCCGCGTGTTGTACCATTTCGAACCTCCTTTGCCTTTGTACCAAGTATTTATTTATGCGCTCTCGCGTGGCTCAAAAGGGCTATGTTTTTTGCCGAGATTTCTTGCAGTACATTGATATCTGCATTTCAGACTGTCAGCGGGAGTGGTACCATCGCTAAAGCATGAGCTCTTAGGCTGGCATTCTAGATGCTTCACGGGAACTTCTTGTAGTCCTTGAATATGTCGGGCAGCACTGCCTGTGCAGCCTTCTTCTGTGCGGCAATCGTGGTTGACAGGGTTACCTTCTGGATCACCTCTGGTAAGAGTTTGGCTTCTCGAGCCTTTCATATGAGATGCTGTTTGATGACTTGCTGTCTAGCGTCATAGTTGGCCTTGGATATGTTATCCAGGTTCTTGTCGAGGAAACGAATAAGGTAGGCTTGCGCTTCCCTTAGGGGGTTGTCATGTTGTCGGACTTTCTGTCTGTCGTCAAATTCGATGGTCTGGTTGGTCCAGTCTATCTGGGGGTTTACCTTTACCAGCCACGGCATTCCCAGTATGTATGACGTTTTGGGATCCACAGTTGATCACCATGAGTTCCTGTTGGTGTTCTGTGTCAGTGTAGTGCAAGGTGATGAATACCTTGTGGCGGATTTCTCCAGACTTGTTCTTGGTTCCATCTATGTTCTTGGCTCCAATTGGTTTGGCAAGTCGAATGAGAGGGTTTCAGTTTCGTACAGCAAAGTCCTGGTCGATGAAAGTGTTGAGAGTGTCGAGATCAGTGGTATTTCATCTTCAGATCTTCATCTCTAGATACCCTGATCTTAGATCGATCTCTGATCTGATCTACTGTTTCTCAGATGGAACAATCTTCAGATTGATTCCAATGTTCTAGACTCATATCAAATACAATATGAAGGGTGCAACCCTAGAACATCCTGACAAACACCCTTTTCCACTATCA
>JBBPMU010000491.1:0-19684 GCA_038090475.1 Wakefieldia striispora | reverse complement strand
ATTACGTCTTATATCCGATCGCATGCAACACCCGCTTGCACTTCAAAACTCAGATGGTGCGCTGGATTGCCTTGCCGTCCTACCCTTGGATTGATTGCACAGTGCCCTAATTTGTTTTATTTATCTCTACTTGCTGCAAGTGTCCGCTAATCGGATTACTCGGTTGCGCCTTTTTTTACTTTTCGTAGCTTCTCAATCGGACTGGGTACTGCTTTTTAAGCATACTTTTAATGAAATTGGGTTGTTTCTATTCTTTTTAGCAAAAAAAGCTAATAAAAATACTCTGAAAGCTGGCAAAAGCTTGCTGATGTGACTGTGAGACGGCCCGGAACTCATTACACGACATTTCAGGAGTAGCGTCGGCCACTGTCAAAGTCGAATGAGACGGCCGGAACCAATCATATGACGCTTCAGAGGTGTTGATTGCTCCATCAAAGCTGAGTGAGACGGCCAGAGCCTATTGTACAACGTTTCAGACGTGTCAAGGTTGAGAAAGACGGCCGGAACTTATTGTACGACGTTTCAGAAGTAGCGTCGGCCACTCCATCAAAGTTGAAGAAGACGGCCAGAACCTATTATACGATGTCTGAGAAGTAGTGATGGCCGCGCTATCAAAGTTGAATAAGACGGCCGGAACCTAATATACGACGTCCCAGAGATAGTATCGGCCGCTCAATCACAGTTGGATGAGACGGCCGGAACCAATTACACGATATTGCAGAAGTAGCGATGGCCGCGCTATCAAAGTTGAGTGAGACGGCCGGAAACTATTATACGACGCCTCATAAATAGTATCGGCCGTTCTATCATAGTTGAATGAGACGGCCGGAATCTATCACACGACATTGCAGAAGTAGCGATAGCCACGCTATCGAGTTGAGTGAGACGGCCGGAACCCATTACATGGCGTTTCAGAGGTAGTGTTGGCCGCTCCATCAAAGTTGAAGCCTGTAATTTAATACAGCGGTCAATCCTACTTCAGTAACGTCGTATAGCCGGTTCCGGCCGTCTCCTTGAATGCTAATGCATCGGCCGAACTAAATTTTGACACAGGCTATTGTCCATTGACCGGTACCTATGATATCGAATCATACCATTTGACTCAATTTCTAGATTAACAACGTTTCTCCCCTTTAAGGAGTGTGGAGAAGAATGAAAGGAATAGGTAAAAATCATAAGTGTATACTTGGTACCTTTTTTATTTCAATGAATGCCCGCTCGAGCAGTGTCCATATATGGAAGTCGCGGCTAAGAAGTGGTCTGTGCGCTCCTTCTGATCGACTTCTGGGTGCGTCCTCTTGGTCTGTCGCTTGCTCCAGCATTTAGACTTCATCTGTGGTGCATACAGTACATCTGATTTGACCGATTTTGGTTCGACGCGTCCGTTAGATCTAGAAAGTCCTTTTGCTTCCTGCCTTGCTGAGCTTTGTAGATCGTGGCTTGAACTTTCCTCGTCGACGCGGGCGGTTCGGATGGCGTTTAGGGTGCCTTGCATTGTGTGGGAGTGGTTTGGATGGCACTGGTACGTCTGTCGCAGTCTTGTCTTTGTTCCATTCGGACTGACCATCTTGACCAGCTCGCAGTCACCTTTCGCCTCGTATTGAGTCGTAGCGTACGCCGCTCGTTGCACTATCCTTCCTATTGCATCTCCCATCGTATCTGTTTCGGTTCGACGTGTTTCGGCAATGTGCTTCGCCGTTCTCGCCTTTCGATCTCGCCTGCACCCTCTCTGGTCCTCCTGGTCCTCTATTTCGATCTTGCACCCTCGTGTCGACGAAGCGCAAGTCTCGGCTGCTACTGGGTCGTATCCCATGGGATTCAAGTCGTCTCGGATCGTTTCAGCACTGCATTGCGCCCAATCTCTTTCGGCTCCCGTGCGCCCTCTCTGGACCTCCTGGGACATTAATTAGTCTAGACACCTTCGTTTCGACGCTGTATTCGTTCATCATAGTGCTGCTACCAATAGTTACAATGATGCCCACGCTGCATTGGTCGAACTCGCTCCTTTCTTGAAAGAATTCACTTGGCACTCGAATCTCTGTCCCCTGGTGGCTGATGATATCCGAGGGTTGACGGACATCCTTTGGGGCGAAACAGAGGGTCCCAGGAAGTTGTCTTGGGTATGGACCATAGATGAGTCAGTCTCCGCTTGAAGGTTGGTCGCGATTCCGATTTTCATTCGACTCGAGTTATCAGCTCATAGTCAGCGGCTTGTAGACATGCGAATTGAGTTGTGTAAAGCCAGGACTAGGGCAAAACGTTGGGAAGAAGAGGTCGAACTCATCTGCAAGGAGATGTGGTGCACCATTCTTGTGTTTATGGCGTGGGATGCGGCACGGTGGGACGAAAAGGGGAAGGACTTCGCATCGGACGCGTCGAAGGGCATTAATATTGTGTATATGCATATCGTCAGGCCATGATACGGCGTTCGATTGTACAGAGGTATAGTGATTCTTGGGCGGCGACAATCGCGCATGTCAATCTCTCAGACAAAATGGGCATGGTAGATGAATTCAGACAGACTGGAATAAAATCTTTACATAGTTTTAAGTTCTAACAAAAAACAATAGTGATGTATCATCGGCCGAACTTGGTTACAGCAAGACATTCCATTTCACGCACTCGAGGACAAACAAATTTCGTTTATCAAGCATAGTCTTCCCCCAGACGCCTCTTTGTCATTTTTCGAATCCTTTTGCTTGTGCGAATATGTCGCCGTGAGGGACTGTCTTGAGAGGAAGTAGCTCTGATGAGCTGAATCGGGAGGGATGATGCGGCGACTTTTTCAGTACACTTTCTGCTTGCTTTCTCCTCATCCCCTCGATCCCTACTTTCCTCCAGCTCCACCCGGCCCTCCGAGTCGGGATCAACTGCTTTCTCAGGAACTAACGCCACGGTCGTCACCTCCCCACTACTTGCGAGCAGTAACTCATCCCTCTCCTGCACTTCAACAGAACCACTGAGAATATCCTTGAGTCCCCTGTTGACCCCTTCGATGACAGCGACGACGTCATTGGCACTTTCAAGTCCCAGATGCGAAGTTGTTAGAAAAGATGGGCACCTTGGGTCCTCAGGCTCAGCCTCTTGCGCCTTCCAACAGTCGCGAAGGAGAAGACCAAGACCCAATACTACGGCTGTGCCTTTGCTGCGATCCATAAACCTAGCATTACGGAACATGGAAAGCGCTTTATAAAATGTAGCATCTGATAGATGAATATCAGAAGGAAGGAACTGAGCTTTCCAGGACCAGGAAGCCCATCGAGGGAGTGTGTTCTTCGACAAGGCTCTTCCCTCAGGAGTATCAGCCTGTACAACCTGACTCATTCATCATAAAAATGATAAGGTAACAAAAATAACGCACAAACATCGGAAGGCGAGCCAAGTTCTCAAGGAGGTCGATGTAAGCTCTGTCAGAAGCCAAAGAGTGCAAGAATGTTGGACGATTCTTCTGCGCTGCAGGGCTTCCAGCCTCGGGCTCCTTAGGTCCCGACGAGGCGGGGACAGTGGACAAGGTGGGACCAATGGATGAGGCAGGACCGGGATGATTCACCTCCCTCTCCAAGTCAGAGTCGTCCGATGGATGATCACTCTGCTTCGGGACCTTCTGCGCGCCACGACCCCCATTTCCTCGACCATCATCCTCCGAGTCATCGCTCACTTCAACATACGGACGCTTTTTGGCAAGGCGAAAAATTTCCACCCGAGTCATCTCCCCTTTCTTAGCCTTGATAAAAGTGACAATTGGCAGATTCTTCTCAGCGCGGGCCTCCCAGTGCCTCCAGAGGGCGTCAATTTCTAGTTTAGTGAGCTTGGAGGGATCGAGGAGGTGAAAGCCCTTGGGGAGGCAGTCAGGATCGATGTATTCGGTAGGTTTCTCGGACAGCATCAGCCAAGGAACTGCTACCTTATCCTTCCGCACCTTTTTAACTACATTTCAGGTCAGTATCAGTGAGACAATGTAGAATACACCACTTACCGTATGCCTTGTGGAAAATCTCACGAACAACATCTCGGCGAGCCTTGAGTTCACGGCCGCCACTCGGAGGAAGAACGGGATTGCCGGCAATATCGACGGTCACCTCAGGCACGTCCTCTTCGCCTTCATCTCCACCTTCGTCGCAGCTCTCATCTATCATTTCATCAGCCCATTGGTACGCCATGATGCCCAAAATATTACCCTCGCTCTCCAAATACTCCCGCAACAAGTCAGCCCCCTCCGTGCTCCATTTAATGGCATCTTCCGAGAACGTAGAAAAGGCCGCCGATCGTCCCTCGGCCACCTCCGATTCCAATCTAAATACGACCATTAATTGATTCAGGTTCCCAGTCGAAGAGTCTTACATCGTGGTCTTGGTAACCTCACCACCCTCGCAATACCCAAGGAGAACAACAGCGTGAACGCCCATGGTTCTCCGCAAAGTGTCGATGTATGTCGTGGTCAGCTTCTTCAGATTTTTCTTACGGTAGCTACAAATGAGGGAAGATGCCAATTATCAACCATCAAGCTAGCGAAAAATGGAGAAACATACGCAGCCAGCTTTTCTGAATTCTTGAGGCCAAGCTGATTCCACTTCTGTGCAGCATGCTCGGCCTCCTCCTTCTTCTCCACTGGGAGCTCAGACCACCACTTTCTCGCCGTTCTTGTCCAACCGCCCAGTGTACTTTTGTCGGCGGTGTCACGGTTTGATCACATGCCATAAGTTCGTCTTTGAAGAGCCTACAAGCGGCCCTGTATCCATCCCAAGGACTCCGGTATTGGCCAGCCTCAGTGGGTCGGGCCGCTGCTTCACGCTCTGCTGCTGTCATAATCTGCTGTGCATGTGGGTCCAACTCACGTATCGCGGCAACTTCTTCCCGACGATCATCATCGTCCAAATGCCAAAGGAACTCCTTACGAACTGCCTATAATCAAGGATCAGTGTGTATACTACTGCGGCTTACGATGGCTTACTAGACGGACACGATGGGGCAGTCTAGCCTCTCCTTTCTTGATGGAGGGGTGGGACGTCAGCTCTCGCTTGCAAAGTGCAAGCACCTGTGCTCTGGCTTCATCATTACCGCGTGCAGCAACGTAATCTGGAAGCAACGCCTCCAGGATCGGGGCGCAAATGACAGTCCAATCAGAAGACATCTGGAGGTAAAAACGGGATTGGCCCAGGTTGCTGTCGGAATCACGAAGCGATCTAATATAAGTCTGCCAACCATAATCACGTGATATAAAACCACCGAATTGGCGATCTAGCGGGCAGATTAATATTGGTCATGCAAAGTGGTCGCCTTCCGGAAACCGACGAACCACCTAAAGAGTCGATACCCAAGTACTCACCACTCGTCTTCTCCGTCGTGCATTCCTGGTGTCGTTAATCTTGTAGCAAATTCACTCTGCCTGGCTCCTCAGAGTTCCTCTCTTCTCTCACCCTTGTCTGCTCTCCCCTCAGGCTCTCGCTTCACTCGTGTCCCCCATCTCCCTCCCTTACACCATCCCTCGCCCTTCCTTCGGTTTTCCATCCCTCTCTCGTCACCTCGCTTGAAGACGGTGACGACTCAGCAATCACTCGGACTTGGATGATGTGACGACGCTATAACCGCGATAATGTAGTTATCGCGTCTTCGCCTCCCCTCCGAGTTGCCCACCCTCTTTCCCGCCCTCTCACCCTGCTTTGCCCTTTTGTTTGCTCTTCTCCACACCTGACGACGACGACGACGACACAATAACTGCGTCTTTGTGTTGTCCTCGTCACCGCTGCTCTTTGTCTTTGTCTTTGTCGTCTTCGCCTCGCCCTACCTCTCCCTTGTCTCTCTCCCAGGCTTCATCTCGTCCGATAACTGCGCGACAACTGCGAAAAGACAGTTGCCGCATCGTTATCGTTGCTATCCGAGTCAGTGCCACTCACCTCGTCCCCTTCACCTCCCTTCACCTCCCATCTCTCCTTTCGCTTTCCCCTTCCCTTACCTGACGACAAGGACAACACGACAACCGCGTTTTTCACGATTATCTTGTCATCTTCATTGCTTGCCACCTTTGCCTTGCTCTTCTCTCGCCTCTCATACTGCTTGGTTTTTACCCATTTAGTTCCCTGTAGTACTCTATACCATTGCTGATAAATTATATTTCTTTCGCTCACTCATCTCGCCCTCATGCAAATGTGGGTAAAGCCATACCACAGCCACAAAACGCGCGAGCTCGTTTTTCGACCTTAGCACTTCAGTCTGCAACTCGACCACGGCTCGTAACGATGTATTCGCACATGGCACAGGTCTTTAATTTGCCAACCCCAACCAGTCCTCAGCTTGCAACCTGACTGCGGTTACGATGTATTCACATACAAGTCCCCGACTTACCAACACCGTGGCTGCTACAACTCGGATGTATTCGCACACAAGTCTCGATTCGCCAACCAACCGCCAAACTGCCACCTTCAAACTCGCTTTTTTACCCTCTGGGATCTCTCTTCCAGTGAGCCATATTCATCACTGATCAGCATTAATGCTGCCCACATTGTACTCTAGATAGCCCGCCCGGCCGCCCACATTTTCCTCGCTCGGTTCTTTCGCACCGATATTTCTCGTACCCTTCGTTCAGTTTATGGTTCGACCTGCCGCCCATTCATCTCGTCGGGCCTCGACTTCTCATACAAGGGTTTGCTGGCAATCCTAGCGTGCCTCGCCACAGTCCATCCCACCTCGAACTTCATTATCGCCACTTGCCTATCCAAGAACCCCAGTCTCCTCTATATCTTCCGCCTCTAGTAAGCCCCTTTTCTTCGTTTCGTTTCGTGTTATTTTTTTTCTGTTGACTCCGAGTCGCTTTTGATTCCATTTCCTTTTGATTCCCGTGTTTCATCACCATGACCTTCGTTTGCCAATTGTCTCGTTTCCCCGTCCGCTCGATTTGCTTAGTATACTAACAGTACTGGCAGCTAGTCGACTATTGTATCTATCTACTGTCCGGTGCGCTCAGAATGCACGTCGTTGTTGTCCTCATTTCAACCCGTTCCGCCGGTTCTGGATCTGCCCTCAGACACATTTCGACCTTGGCAAAAAAAATCCCTCCCTCCACATCGCATTTGAATGGTCACGAACTTACATAAATACTCTATGAACCTCAGTAATAAGTGCGGTCAATCCCCGTTTGCTACAACTTAAGTTTTCTCGGTTATGAGGGCTTAGAACATCGAGCTGCCTTGGGCTGCGCGCGGGTGGAGCTCCCAGATCCATTATATAAGCTACAAACATTGTACAGAAGAGTCTTTTTCGCTTGAATATGTTTGCTAAGCAGCTCAAATGTTTGACCTTGGATGTACCGTTGGAACGGTTCAATTATGTAATATCTCCGCTCATTACGACAGTCCTTCTTGCCCACCAGGGCTAACGACCAACGGTACCTTCATGCGAGTGGTTGGTCGACCCCAAATTTAAGATCACGGGTTGCGGGCAAGACGCAAAACTGGCTTAATCATCACAAAAAATGTCGATTCGTTATAACTCAATATAGTACCAAATGATCTAACTCGGGAGGTGCCGCCTGGCGGCGGCAGAAACCTTGCTTGACGCATCACGCAGCTGAAAATTTGAAGAAAGAAGTACAGTACTTCAATCGAATGACAAAGTATCGGGTATCAGGTTGTACCTACAAGATACATTCATAGTCACAGGTACTTGAGACACAGGAACATTGAAACTTGGGAGGAATGGTGTGTGTATGGGCAGTTATGCCAACTCTGCAGTACGAGATAAACTGCGAGACCTAGGAAGCTGAGAGCATCGCACGTGCAAACACGGACTCAGACATCGATGGGAAGGTGCACGGGAGGAATACAGGTGCATGGAACGCGGTGGAAGCCACTGAAAAGTCGCAAACAGCATCGATCGAGGGAGAGAGGTCGCGTGCGTCGACATACAAACAATTGATGACGGCCGTTGACGGAAACCATAGAAGTGGATAAGGGAGGCCAGGCCAGGCCCCAAACGAAGTCCAAGAGGTCCCAGACCGAGCGTGGGTTGTGACGAGAGGTCTCCAAAGCTCCAAGCTCGAGGAGGGGAGACCGGAGTCTGTATCAGACCCGACGTGGACATACTGCAACTACCAGGATGCGTCGAGACTAGAAGCAGAAAAAAAAAGCTGCTGGAAGCAACAGGATGTGTCAGAGACGACCAGAGCCGAATGGCGAGCCAGACGGCGAAACGGCCACGCCAGACGACATCCCCATTCACCTAGAGTATCTAGAAGGCAATGGTGGCAAGCGCGTCAGCGAAACGATTGTGTTGTGTCAAGATAGTCGACCAGGAGGGGTAGGGGCGAACAGGCTAAGTCGAGAGTTGTCAGCGAGGTCGACCAGAGTGGTATAATCGTTCGAGGAGATGCCTACGACGTCCCGGAACCACCTGAGAGTGACCAGGAAGAATGCTTCGTCGGAACGAAAGCATAACGTCCAGATAGATGTCCAGGAGGAGAGGAAGGCGAGATGGCCGTACAAAGCGAAAACGTGTGTTTTAAAGGCGACATACACGCACTGGATGATTTCCCAAGCATCCAAGATCAATCTGAATAGAGATGGACTTCTCCTTGTCATGTCCCTGTCAGGTGAGGTGGCACGATGAAGGTGAGGCGGAGACATCAAGGTGTAACACCCTTCCTCGATCGTCGTCCTTGCCATCAGGGGGAGTGAGGTCACGGTGGTGCTGCCGTGGTCAACTGTCATTGCTGTCGTCCGTCCTTGGCGCCTTCACCTTGTCACCGGCGTAACTTTGGGCACTTGTTCCCAAGCACCCCAGCGGCCTGGTTGTTCTTGCGTACTCTGCTGAGCTCGGATGGCGATACGGACGTGCAGGCGGGAGACGAGCTCGCGAGCGTGGCAAGCGTCAGCGCTGAGACTTCGTAGAAGAACTTGACCCCGGCCAACGTCGTCAACTCTTTGAGCGGGGCGAGGATGGTCGCCCACTCGGTCACATTCGTCACGACGCCTGGCCCCGCAGTGCTGGTAGAGGCGGCTCCCCTGCCTAGCGCCGATGCGTCGTTGCGCCGAGCAGCGTTGTGCGACTGCGGCGCTTGCGCTTGGTCCTCGTGTCGTCCATGCCTGGTCTTGTTTACGTCTAACCAGGTAAGCCTGGGGAACGCACTTGACAAGTCGTTTGATATCATCAAGGTCGTTCCGCCCAGCGAGTTCGATGCGCCTGACTGAATCCCTGTACCGCTTGAGACTGGAGAAAAAGGAACTGTCCCACTCCGCGCTGGAAAGGGTAATCCCTTTGAGGACTTCCAATGGTCGGGAAGTCAAGGTGGAGAACCTCAAGGTTGGCATGGGCAGCGAAGAATACAGAAGCAGATTCGAGGCTATGAGCGGAGGAGCAGCGCGCCGATGGTCGTATCCATTGTCCAGCGACTGGAATGGGGGTCAACTAAGAATGCGAAGGACAGACTCTGGCTTACTTCAAGGTTGGACAGTTCGTAAGCGTATTTGAGATGCGCGTCAAAGCCGGTGTTTTCGTAGACCCGAATACATGTTTGGTGGCTTGCAACGCGACGGTTTTCAGCTTACGTAGCTAGGATGGCGTTCAAGGGGCAAGAACTATACGAACGCGACAATGCTTACCGCTGGAACGGGCTTAGGATTTGCTGTTTTGGCCTCACTGGTATACGGAAAAAATACAAGGTTGTTACTGATGGTGACCTGCCACAAAGTTTTACATTTCATCAAAGTTGACCAAACGTCGTCGATAGATATTGTTGAACGATTGCAGGACCAATGAAACGATCGAAGCCCGGTCATCCATCCATCCTCGTCGTCGCCGGACGTGGCACAAGGAAGATGAAGTGGAGGTGCCGTCGTTGTCGTTATTCGTGTCCTCATGATGTCCTTCAAGGACGTGTGGGTGAGGCAGACACAGCCAAGGTCCATCATGGTGATCTTGACTCAGGCGTCGCCATCTGATGAATAGGATAACGGGGGTGGGGGAGGGGAAGCGGCGACCGAGGTGTCGTGTTCAGGTCGTCGTGGCTGGGTCGTCATCCTGACTTGGAGGCGTCATCGTCTGGGGTGAAGTGGAGGCAGCCGAGGTGTCATGGTCAGGTCCTTGTCTTCGCTGTGTTGGGCCCTCGTCCTGACTAGGAGGTGCTGTCGTCTCACGAGATGGGACAAGGAGGATGGGGGGTCAGGTAGGGGCGGCCGAGGTCCGTCGTGGTCACACCCTCGTCCTCGTCTGGTCGCATCCTCGTCCTGAGTCCTGACTCAGAGGCACCGTTGCCGTTGTTGAAGGTCATGGTACGGCGAGGTGAGAGTGGAGTAGAAGAAAGATGGTAGGGTGGCCCAGACAACATGAGGAGGGGAGGAAGGTAAGGTGGAGCTCGAGGCCTTATTGGAGGGCGTGGAATGGTTTGGCGGAGGTCCGCCAGAGGGCGTGGAATCATATAATTGTTGTAACCAGTCATATACTGATGCAGCGGAGGCGCAGTCTGCTTTGCTGACCTAGTTGTTTATAAGAGTGCACACTTATGCATTGTCTCTACCCTCAATAAATAGGGAACGCTGCAGAATATGTGCACACTAGTAAAGCTTACCCTACGACTAGCCGAAAAAATGAAATGCAGGAAACACATTTCAGCTCGTTAAATAATTACACCATGTATCAAATGTTGCCGCAAAACACAAAACAAACAAACAGGGCGTGATTAATAACTTACGACGACAGAGCTTAAACACAAAAAAGTTACGAGATGTCGCAGCTCGGGACGCTGATGGTCATGAGCATGCACTCTCTCAGGAATTTGAAGGAGGAGTGGGGAGTCTCGGGAGTCTTGGAAGGGAATCATGGAGATACGGCATCATGTCGGGCTGAGGATTCACAGTGGTATCGCCAGAAAATGCGTCAGTTACCTGAGGAATGCAACTGTCGTGCAAAGTCTGGTACCATCCCATGTCGCTGGCAATCAAGTTTCCAGAGGTCGAAATGACGCCATAGGGATCTCGAGGGATGGGGTAGCTTGT
Source organism: Wakefieldia striispora (assembly GCA_038090475.1). NCBI lineage: Eukaryota > Fungi > Basidiomycota > Agaricomycetes > Agaricales > Hymenogastraceae > Wakefieldia > Wakefieldia striispora. The sequence goes on along the minus strand of JBBPMU010000491.1, from coordinate 8,699 downwards.
CCCTCCCACTTGCGGATATTGACTTTCTTGACTAGCTATCGGGTAATAGGTGGGAAGGTGATCATACTGAGAGTGGTGACGAACTTGAGTTGGCACTGGGTTACTGCAGCTACCGTACCGTGGAGCCTGGGGCCGCGGAGGGGTCGGAGGAGGCGCTAGAGGTCGCTGAGCTGCTTTTGCTGGGATCAGATTGGAAAAGGGAGGATATGCGGAGCGTCCAGGTACTAGTAGCATGGGTGGGGTGGATGGTAACATGGGCGGTGTAGCAGGTGGTGCGGGCGGTGTGGCTGGGGGTAGATGAATAGGAGGTGCAAGAGGTGTCAGTTTGGACTGGAATGTAGACTGTGTGGGAAGTAGGGGGGGGATAGCAGTTGAAGTGAAGACCACAGGCGGCACAGTTGCTGAGGTGTGTAGGGCTCGGGGGCTATCGTAAGGTGAGGCCTCTTTCTGCGCACCAAGGTTAGGGAGAAGAGCACGTAACGGCGACGGTGAGGCTGGTATACTACCTAGCTCGGAAGGGCTAGTTAATTCTTGTTGGAAAGCCGCGGTGACAGTGGAATTTGCAGCCTCAACTGCGATACTGCTCGTGAATAGATCGGAATCATTGTTTTCTGAAGGATTCTTCTTCCTAATGATTCGGGGCCTTGGACGGGCTGAATACACTCAGCGATATGGTGAATTTTGGGGAATAATAAATTCCACACCTTTTGGAAGCTCCTTTTGGGCAGCAGCAACAACTTCCAAGCACGGTAAGAAAAGCAATGGAAATAAGGGGGAGAACCGTACCTGCATTCAAATTGTCACTTAGGCTGTCGTCTGAGAGTACAATTTTAGCGACAGAAGTGGCCAATTTCTTTCCTTTTCCCGCACGCCTAGAGTGTCCCCTTTTTGCTTTGCATTTGGGAGGTTCTTCGTCAGATGTTTCTCCCTCTGGAGTGGCTTCTTCCGATGTCGTGATGCTGGCTAACTTCCGGGGGTTTACTGCTTCGAGGCGTCACCTCTTTTGACGTGGCCCTGGCGTTTCAAAGACGTCTTCAGAGGTGGAATTGGTCTCTTCCTGCATCCCAGAACGCTTCAAAGGCATGGCGGAAGCGTCCGTGCTGAGTCGTTTAGGACCTTTGAGATCCCATTTGCCATTAGTAAACATGCGTCGACCGCGGAGTTGTTGTGACAGGGGCGGAGGCGGCTCCTGAATAATAACAGGCGCCACCCCGCCCAGTAAATCGGCTAGGCGATGTCAGGATACTAGTACTTGTAATATGTAGGAGAGCCACACTCACATGTCTCTCTTGCGTTCTTGACGCGTTTAACACTTAGAGTACCGGCTTTGAGGGCACATATCAGCCGTTTTATTTCGAAAAGTTTGAGGTCGTTAATGCCCTTGGTTCGACTCTCAGGGTTGCGATGCTCGCCCGGCATCAGCGTGTCAAAAGGGTAGCCCTCCATGACGAGACCGGCCGTGGCCATGATGCTGAGCAACATTTTCCAAGGAAAATTTTTGACGCTTAGCTTTGACTCATCTGCGCCTGCCATCTCTACCCGGGTAAGCGGGCGCCGATCAGTTCATTACCCACAGGCTGGCGAGTGCCGTACTCACTGACTGCATTTGTGAGACACGTCTTCAAAGTCCTCAAACACTCCGAGTAGTTGTCCGAAAGCATTTCGGCTCCCATGGAGGGACCAACTTCGTTAAGAACAGCCTGAGATAACTTTGTCGGCAGAGCGGGGTGGATTTTGCCATTTCCACTGTGGGCATCCGGCTCATCATTGAGAAATGAGCCCGCAACAACGTCTAAAGATGCCAAATGACTACCTAATTGTAAGACAAAATCTCACGAAGGATGTGCAAAAAAACATACAACACGTGTGCCTTCAAATGACCAATGATCGTGTCATCATCCGCTTTGCAGCGAACCTTCCAAAACTATATGTACAGTCACAATGACAAGCCTCAGCCTTATTAGTTGACTTACATCAGCGGCTCCTTTGGATGTATACGCACGACCGAACATATTGTCTTCATTAACTATGTTGCCGCACATTAAAAAGGCACTCTGGAAGCCATACTTGGCAGCTGCTGAGTCCATCTAATACAGTGGAAGTAAGAAATGACCGCGAAAAAGTTTCAAAGTCGAAAACGCCCAGAACTTGAAAAGGTTTAATCAAGACTACTCACTAGGTGGCAAATCTTGCGATGGATGTTGTGGAATGATTGTGAGCGCTGCGTCAGAGTGTGCTCTGAGGTTTTTGTAACCTCCACAAGCTCGAAAACATCAAGGGTCTCCTTCCAGACCTCACGTTGATCTGCCACGAACTTCCTGTAGCAACGACTCATTAGGGTTGGTGTCGCTATGACAATGGATGAATATAAAGCGAAAGACTAAGGAACAAAACGAACCTACCCGGCTCGTCCAGCCTGACACCTGCCCGAGTCCGTTCAGTGGCTTCATTGGCTTTCCAGTAGGCTTGATACATGTTCCAATAGTTGGGACCGTTGACGATTCGACCCCGGTCTCGGTGCCATGCCTCAGCAACTTGTTGAGTTGTCATCGCCGTGTCTTCAGCTACCCTCTGGAGGATAATTTCCATTTCGTCGAAACCCTTCTGAAGACACTGAAGAACTTGATTGGATCGTCGGCCATTCATAGGTGTGGATGGCAAGGACATCTCTGATCGGAGCGCTGGTCGGTCAGAAGATACATCATGTCGGGTATGGGTTTGATCGTTGGTCTGACAACTTAGAGTTGACTCAGCCTCTTGAATGACCGCTGTTTCGGAGGTGCAAAGGTCATGAAACGGGACGGGGTGTGTGATGTTCGCCGTCGGTACTTGAAGGCGCAAATTAGAGGAAGCGCCAGAACCAGTAGGAGATGGCGCTGGAGGATCCAATTCCAAGCCCACAGAAGACGCCCTGAAAGGCCATATAGAAGACAATAAAGCCGCAGGAGGTGGTTCGTGGTAAGACGGCGTGGGTGGCGGGGCGAGGGAGGGTGCTCTGGAAGGGACCGCTGAAGGGGGCAGGGCTGGAGAAAATCCACAAAGAAATATGAACAATGGATCACTAGATGCCATAGAAGTTGGCATATCAGAAGCTGGATTATCGAGAGGCAGAGCTGCAAGGGTCGGCAGTTTGGGAGGACTCAAAGAGCAAGTTTCTGACTGAGTGGCGGGAACTTCACGAGATGTTCTCGATACATTGCACTGAGAGTCTACGGGTCTAGTGGGAGGCTCAGGCAGGACAGTGTCGGCTCCACCAGAATCGCCACCCATCTTGGCACGGCGTCCCTGCGCTCCACGGACAAGTCCACCATCCCGAGCAGTCGCCTTAATCCTGGTACGTAGCCTGGTGGGTGTCTGGATAGTGGGGCTAACTCTACGACGACCACCGCCAATCTGCTCAACAACGTATTCGTCGGGGGTAAGGTCTGAGGACATTTCTAGAAAAAAAGAAGTCGGTCAGTCAAAGTGCGAGAACGATCTGTAGCTCACTGAGTGATACAAAATTGATGCTACGGGTTTCAACTTCAGTTCGAGGAATGGGGGAAGGAGGACTCCTGGTTGAAAGAAGTCGAACATCTTTTAACCAAATGTTCTGTGAAAAAATAATTCCCCGGTTTGGTTCGGTGACAAAAGGTCAAAGGGAAGCCAAGTGATTGAGGACGAACGATGAACGATTGAACGATAAACGATGCAAGGTGCTTCTGTCACCACTTCTCGGTGGTAATAAGGGTCTCCAAGATAGGTTTCCTTTGTACCGTCCTCCTGATGCGCTCGTGCAGATGTTGTCAAATATGGACTTCCATGGCGAGTTCGACTATGTCCCATACCGGGATTTCCTGAAGGGCCCGGACAGTCAGTGGCGATATGAATATTTAATGTCTGGAGACTGGGCGTGGAAGCAAGCAGTACGCAAACCTACTCAAAATTGATCTCCTCATCCTTAGATTTGTGTACAACAGGATGAGATTGCAAAGGATCCAACATTCGTTCCTATCATACTCGGAAGTGGCAAGACAACAGTCTCTGTGGCAACTGGCCAGTATATCTCTCGATTGGGAATATCCACAACAACGTGTCATCTGCACCTATCACGTGGAGTTCCCGTCGTCACACTTGTTTTCCGGGTTATAGATACTTATGTCGATACATATCGCGGCTTCGATCCTCAGGTGACGTTATATGCTATTGACAAACGTGATCCAGCAACCTATAACGCCCCATATCCTTCCTCAACGAGAACATTGTCATCAAGTATTTCGCCCTCGTCCGGAATGATTGGGTCCTCAACCTCGAAATATCCCCAGTCCTCTGCCGCCACTGCTTTATCGGCACCGGCATCCGAGTCTGAATCACCATCTAGCCCTGCAGCCTCCCCTTCCGGATGATCACTCAACGCTATCACCAGGCTCTTTGCCTTCATCTGTCAGCAGTGTCGAGCCGTCGTTGCGCGCGCCACATGCTTCGTTGACCCACCTGTTACTTTGTACCTTGTAACGGACAAGTACCATTTCATTGCTTAGTGATAATCTTTGTTTTATTCAGACATTTTGATATTCGTTCATACCTAGCTGATAACTAGATAGTATAAATACCCGTACGATACGACGAACACCTCAGCTCGTTCTCGACGAACCGTGCTGAGGTGAGATACTTATTTCCTACGCTACGAACATTGTACTTACATGTCTATTAGACGTTCCGTTAGGTATGCTGAATATTAGCTCGTTCTCGACGAACCGCGCTGAGACGTTCCGTTAGTCACATCCTCTGCACTCGTAACCTCTGTTATCATTGTCCTCTGTCGACCAGTACTGGAAATCCAGCATGAAGCAATCAGTACGAACATGGGATTTCGGCAAGATCCGGAAGTTGTTCAGGGGTGATCTCGCCCTGTGCGTGGAGGGTCTCGAGGAGGGTGGGCCACTCGACGTGGAAGATGTCCATGCTGGTGAGGGAACCATCACCGCCACAGACGACAAGGGTGGTGATACTTCTTTGATGAAGTTGTATGCAGCGGCGAGACGGCCTTCTGGGGTGTAGAACGCCTTTGAACGGGCGGTTCCGATGAGGACCACCCTGAAGGCAATTCAGCACAGGGGACGTTGGGAGTCAATCACGACGTGCCTATGTAAACCAGCCACGGATGCCATTGAACCTGACACGGACGATGTAGCGCCCGTCTGGAAGACCGGATGTACCGTCGCAAAGGAGGTCACCATCGCCGAAGCACAAGTTTTCACAGAGGTTGGACTGGAGGCTGCCGTGCATGCGCTGGATGGTAGCAGGGTCTGCGAGCGGCTCATTGTATGGGACGTGTGGCTGGGTGTTTCTGCGGACAAGGCCTTCATAGCTATTGCGGACAATGTACGTTTCGACGACTGGACCCATGTATTGGTAGTGACTAAATGATTTTGAGCATGTAGAGATTCATGAGGTACGACGAAGTGACTAGCAATGGCATCATATATCACTACTAGTTTCGCACACCGCTGTAATGCACTTTACATGTAGTCAAGATGAATTTGAATCCCACACCAGGGATAGTATGCGCGGCACGGTGGTCACTCAAGGAGACACCTTGTATTCACTCCAACTAAACTAATTTTACAGTGGGTTGAAAGACATCGCACCACGACTCACTGCGTCAACACCCAACCCGGATCGTCGTAAGCAGTAAGTACTTGTGAGCTTGGGCCAGCAATGGCCTGAGGAGGTATACCCTGAGTGGTGTGGGTCCCGAACTGCAGCGATCTCATATCCATTGCAGAGGGGATGAAAAACCCGTCCGGCTCGGTTGATCGTTTGGAAGCCTTCAGCTGTCTATTTGGCAGTTAGTACAGTTACAGCATATAGATATAAATTATTTCACTCACAGTCCGTCTTCGTGAACCTGGCGTAGCAGCTGTCGGAATTTACGTCTGGTGTCTGGACACTCGTGAAGACGTGTCTTCTCCATCCCGAGAATGGTTTTCTGTTCAATGACGTCGTATTGTGGTGAATAACGACCGGCGCGCTTTCCCCTTGTCTTTGCTGTAGTCGTCTCTTGCAATTGGTATACCTGGCGGAGGCCACAGGCCAGCTGGAACGAGCAATATCAGTTCACCGTTCATCTTCACAAGTCGAGAGACTTACCGTGGCAGCTGATATAGCCAATAGTTGGAGAGGGGTTGTTTCCCATGGGATACTCTCCTGGCGCCAAATCGGGGATATGGCATTCGTGTACCAAAACTCACAATGGAACAGCAAGAAAGTGGGATTGGAAAATAAATTGAATTTTCGCTTGTGGTTCTTGTCAGGAGTGTGTGGCATCAATATTCAATACGAACTCACTGCCTCAGCGTCGTTCTCGTGGAGATAATACTTCGTCCAATTTTCGGGATCGAGAATCTCTTCGCAGCGTGCACGGATGCTATCCAACTTTTCTGCTGGAGGCAAGACTCCCTGGGGATCGACCTTCGAGGGCAGATCATACAGCACTGCATAGCTCTCCGCTACCTTTGCCATTTTGTTGCGGAATGCATTTGCTTGGTTGGTCAACTACAGAAAATAGATTAGTTGGTTACGACGGGGAAATAGTCAACCCACCAGTTTCCGTATTTTTTCGCTCCAAGCAGTCTCTGTGATAATTTAAGCAAGTCACTGAATAGTAGAAAGTAATACTAAACAAACCATGACTCGTTCTCATATTGGCTTGAGTTAAATACCCGGGCTCTACAATGTCCCACTTCTCTCTCAAAATCGCATCGAAGATGATAAGGTCCAATGCTATATTGGCATTCTGCTTGTCAAGTGACGAGAGATCGCTTTTACGGATCTTGTCGTCCAGACTATCCTCTCCGACACCCCCTGACGTAGGCAGGCTATGGGACGTGGATCGACTGGCGCTCCGCACAATTGTCGGTGGAGGTAGTTCTTGTGTGCCTAACTCGGGGTAGTAACTGCTGGGGTGCTCGGATGGGGGAATGTAGTAAGGGGCTCCGCCAGCACAGAAGAGTCCACATACGTGGCCGTCTGGCTACAAATCCAAAAGATGAGAGGAAGGCTCAGACCTAAGTAGAAGGTGGGGATTTACCTGTTGGGAGGCGTCATGATGTAGATTCAAGTCGGTATAAGCCGGGTTAATGTTTGACATGGAAGGCGTCAGATGCGGGACTGGGATAAAGAATCAATCCGGCAATATATGGGGATTTTCATGGTTCTCACCTGACCAATAACCAATAGCTAGACTTGGTAATCGAATCGCCATCAAGCAGATGGAGGCTCATTGGTGTTGCTATTATCTCATCAGCGCAGACGGTGAATAACCAGGAACCTGGTACCCAACTCGATCACCGCTGCTGCCGTGAATTTGCTTCGTTGTGGTATTGCGTGGATTAAAGTGCCAGCCAGCTTGTTTGGGGGTCAACGATAATAATTCATGCGGGAAGGGGTCGATTGGTTGACCAATCCGACCAATCAGGACCAATAGACCAATAATTTGGACTCCGCATGCACATGATGAAAAGTCCCAAAAGGTCGCACAGCCACGACCCCTATGGCAGTGCTGTGGCACTGCTTCGGCTGGGGGATTTTTCGTTAAGGTCGAAAGGCGAAGCAGAGCAGGGCGAGACGAGTGAGCAAAAGCAATACAATTTATTAGTAACGGTACAGAGTACTACGGAGGACTAAATGGGTAAAAATTAAGCAATATGAGAGGCGAGAGAAGGGCAAGGCGAAGGCGGCAAGGTAAATGACGATGAGGACGGCACGATAACCCAAGGACACGGTCATCGCGTCGTCCTCGTCGTCAGGTGAGGGAAGGGGAGAGCGAAAGGAGAGGTGGGTCGAGATGGGTAAGCGAAGGGGGGTGAAGGCGACGAGGTGAGCGGTATTGACGTGGACAGCAACGACAACGATGCAACAACTCAAAGAGAAACAGTAGCGGCGACAAGGACAGCACAATAACTGCATCTTTGCAGTTATTGTGTTGTCCTCGTCATCATCGTCAGGCAAGGCAGAGTGAGAGGGGTGGGCAAGAGGGTGGGCAGCTCCGAGGGGAGGTGAAGGCACGATAACCATATTATCAGGGTTATCGTGTCATCACCATTGTCCGAGTCCGAATTGTTGCTGAGTCGTCGCCGCCTTCAAGCGAAATGAGGAGAGAGGGAAGGGAAAACCGAAGGAAGGGCGAAGGATGGTGTAAGGGGGAGAGATGGGAGAGATGGGGGGAGAAATGACGCCAGGAATGCACGACGGAGACGAGTGGTGAGTGGCGACCCCTTTGCTACCCTCTCGGCTCACCTTCCGGCTCGCGACCTGACCGATCTGCCAAGTAGTTGATCATTCAGATGATTCAACGGATGGGTGGCGATTGCAGAGAATATGAGTTCCAAGATCTGGAGTATATCTTGCACAGCAAAGACTCGGAGATGACTCGGATCATGTTGCCAGGAGGTAAGGATGTTTATTATGAACTGAGACGGTGAGAGATTACAGCTTTCGAGGGCTTGAAAAACTTGTTCCATTGATGTAGATCGATCGTACCAGCAGACGCGTCTCTTGGACGCGACTCTGTCCTCCGCTGCCAGTGACTTCGCGAATGTCCGTTTGCCGATGTCATATGGGAAACAAGCATACAACAGGGATTCTAAAAGTTACAAAGTGTGCAACAATAAATGTATATAAACGACTTGGATTCGAAACTGTGCTAGAGCCTGGGG
>JBBPMU010000490.1:0-21101 GCA_038090475.1 Wakefieldia striispora | reverse complement strand
GTTCGCGGCTTCCTCGGTTGGGTAGTCATACATGTTGATCAAAGTGCGCGGGACGGGGCCCCATTTGTCTGCAAGAGTCTTCATCCGTTCGACGTCCCTGCCTTCGATGATGCTAAATTGCATGTTATCTGGATCGCTGGGTAGTGGTAAGTGAGCGAACATACCTGAAGTCTTCCATATCCTTTTCAGATGGAATGTCCATGAAATAACGACGAACACGAGCATGTTTCGTCCAATCCTTGTAACGGGCTTCCTTCGGAGAAGTCACTTGAAACGTCCGAACCTCGGGCGTGTCGGTAAATGCGGCTGTGGGGATAAGGACACGTGAACTTGAGTCTGAGAGACCCCATATCCCTGGAAGTTGTGTCAAGGGGGCTATATCTAAGCTGTGAACGGAGACGCCGTCTGCAGTGAAGAGCAGGTACCGCTCGGTCGACTTCTCCCAGGCTGTGACTTCAACTGCGACAGGCAGTCTTCTGCGCAGTCGTTCGGCGACTGCATACAGGATAAAACATGACTTCCCTATGACAAGTGAGTACGAACATCCCCCCAAAAGAATAGCGTTACCTATTCCAGGCTGCCCAATTATACAAGCTCCCTTTTCATAAGCCCGGTCCGGGCCGTTCTCGAACGTGGCGAATGCCTCGACGTATTCTCGCATGATGCAGAGCCTCCCAGAATCTGGTAAAGTGGGGCAAATGCGCGCGACTGCCCCGAAATGTCGCTGGAAGTCCAGGTACTGAATCTCGTTACCGTCTGAGCCTCGTCGTGTTGCTTTGAAGGCATTCTCGTTGCCCCATGCCTCCTTCCAGAACATTCTCAGATTTCCAGGTACGGTCTCGTTGCCCCAAAACCGATCCCAGAGACGACCCGGAATGTCGCTGACCAGGTCTAAAGTTGTACGAACAAACTGCATGGCTGATGGTAGCTGAGAACTGAGCGCTGGAGCGTTGCTGAGATGGGTGGTTTGGATCAACGGAGGCCGATGCCTTTATAGTCTGTTGGATTACGGTCACGATCCAGCAGGACCAAATACAAACAAGCGCCGACTGCTAGTATCTACACACGTCAGTGACGGCGCGTCTGACTTCAAACTCACTTCCTTACGCCTGAGCATGGGATACCTTGACTTGCCTTTCAAAGAATTGTCACAGTTGACCGTTATGTACTTGCTCATTCCGGATTCAAAGCTGCTAGAAACCTTGTGTTGCTTTGACGCTTTTCAAGTTGTCCACCCGTCTAACATGCACCATCATCACCGTCACCACTGTACGACATGTCAACTGTCACGTCAATCTGGCCATAGCAAAGGATCTTGGGAATGTAACCAGCTGACACCATCATCAATGCAGCATGAGATGATGAGCTCCGATGATCAGCAATTTGTTATCGGTCTTAGCCGGACTTGGCGTTCTTAGCTGGTGAGAAAAAGAGTCGAAGCAATTAAATTAATGAAAGGGATGGTCAAGTCTTGATTAAGGTGATTTTGCTCAAGGGGACCCAGGGTTCTCTCAAGTCACAAGTAGAAAAAGTGGAATCAAATGAAAAAGAGGAATCAAGTATTTCAAGTATGGTAATTATGTATGTGGGGACAATTACTCTAAGTACTGTAACATCAGGGAAATTTTAAAGAGATTATAATCCTATATAATCCTCAAAAGGGGGTATATAAGGCTTTGTCCAGAATGCACTGAATTACCCAAACTTATTTCAGCTATGTAGTGCCTGTTCTGGCTCTGGCTACCGATTTGGTCTGAGCAATGCAGTGCCTTCGCGTGTAGTTTTCTCTTCACCGTTCATCCTTATTCAGCTTCATTCAATCGTTTCTAAGCCTCTCCATATTATAGATCTCATAGCTTTTCTTTCTTTCGTATATAAGCCCTTTTGTACCACCCACTTAATCATTGAATTCAGAGCAGTTCAGTCCAAAGCGCACGCACGTTCCGAAAGTCTTCCGTTCACGCACGTTTTCCGACAAGTCACGATTCTCGACGCACGCCGGCGTTGTTGTCTCACTCTCTTTCACTAACCCAACCAAACTACTTCTAGGCTCAGTCACCTTCCCCTTTCGCATTCGCATTCGCCTTACCCGTTTCGTCAACACAACGGAACGGTCCCCCACACATAGGTGAGCGGACTCGGTTAACGTTTGGTCTAAGCCTTCGTCTGACACAATTTTAGAGCCATGTTACACACAGTCGAGTGCTGGGAAACCAGAACCACCACTGAAGCAGGGTGGTGGGACATTCGCCATCAGGTATGGGCCCGCCGCCGGAGGAACTACACCGCTCTCTTTTAAATTGAAAGATGGCCAAGATATCGATGTTGGCTATCTCAAATTTTTCTTCGCGACTCGACCTATCGATTTCTCAGACATTGAACAGGTGTCACCATTTCCGGAGATGGAATCGTCATCCACGGGCAAGGGCTCAGACGATGCCCGCGAAGGTGGTCTGGCAGATAAGAGCCTGATAAGCGTCCAAAAGGACATCTGGTTCACTGTGACAATTCCTATCGTGCAGCGGAGAAAGGCGTGAACTAGTGATATTCCCGATCCTGGTCCGAGTCTTCTCTTTTCAGAGGATGAAGGACATATTCATCGATTTTTCGAACGTCCTGCATTCATCTGCATCACTAGACTTTGGCTCAGTATGTGATATTCCAGTCTTCCCCGATTCCCTTTCCCTTTATCCCACTCAAAGTTCAATTTAATTTATTACTCCCTTCTATGATCCCATGTCTATGCAACTTGCTTTACATTATCGTCATACATCGGTTCCTGAAACGTACATCTGTAACCTGTGTCATGCTTGGCGAGATCGACGAGAAAACAAAGGTTGCTTTGTTCGTCCCGACCTCAACAACACGAACATTCGTCTCCAAATTGCACTGTCAGAGAGGAGCAGGAGTTTGCGCAGAATCACGCACACTGCCGCGTAAGTCCTCTTATTCAGCCAGTGACAGCAAAGCCTTGACATCTCGTACACGATTAGAGTACAAGCCGTCGATGCAATGGCGAGCACAGAGAAAGCCAATTTGCCTGGCGCGGTAATGGCGATGGGACCGGAAGATGGGAGAAATCAAAGCCTGACCTCTCCAAATTCCTGATGAGCTATTGACCCTGTACATGAGCGACAATATTGACCAGGGTGCAACGGCGCCCATCGACTCTAACTACCGAGTCAAGGGTAGTGGCAATGTTTTTGCGAGTGGTGCCTCGATAGCCCTTACGTCTCGATCCTGAAACCGTGTGCTGTATGGGTTGGTATTGTCTGCTAGCTGACGCCTTTGATTCAGCGACTCTGACAAGAAGTTGAGCGCTAAGTAAGCCTATCCTCCCATCGCAGCATCTGAGAGAGTGGAAAGCAGGACAGTGCTAGGAAGTCCCGTGTTGAATGCGTGTAAACTTTTGTGATATCTTGCCCGTGGCTACGTGAACCTCGTGTGAGGTCATGTTTTTGATGAATTGCGTCGTGTACACTATGTAATGTTGCCGTTACGATTCTCGATTGAAGATAAAACCCACAATCTGCCATGCATGTTTCTTTTTAAGACGGATCCATTGGCACTAGACAACTTGGACTTGGGCTCAATTTTATGCGATCCTGATTTCAAGGACTACGAGCTCACGATAATACATGGGCCCCAATTAATGGAGAACATCACCTTTTCAACACTGTGCATGGAGATCATCATGCTGGGATCATTACGGGGTAATCGTGAGTTCAAGTGCCTGATTGGCTCGGCCACTGCGTCGAGTTGCCGTCGACGACGAGTCATGGGATCGGAATAATATATCACCGTCGGCTCTTTCCTGAGTCCCACACACAACCAAACTATCAGTGAAGTGGCGCTGACCGACGTTCCCGTCTGCTTGGCCACTTCCCGACGGTCCGCCATGTCGGATCGTTGAACCTGATTCTGACATTCACTGAAAAGGTACATTCTATTGGTGGAGAATACAACCGCGAACGCCTGACCAGAGTTACTAGTGTCAAGAGGCATTATGTCGTCTTACTGGGTTGTCGGTACCATCCATTCGCTCCACTGAACTGCTACTCACCGGTCTTGGTCTGTGATATCTCAGCACTCAGCGCTGGTACATGACGTGGGGTTTGGAACGTCGAGGAGCACGGTGTCTCAGGTCACGCTGGCATGCAAAACTGCGCTGGAACACGGGTGCGCCGTGTCTTTGGTGCTTATTCTTACTCGCGTCCCCGTTGCGTGCGGAGTTTATCGCAAGCCCTCTGAATCTAGGACAGGCTTGGTCCATTCCGAGCGGCTCGGTGGAGCGAGCCTGTCCCATGATCTGTCGTGTCTGGCTGCGGACCTTGGTTCACGACCAACGTGCCATCCGTGCTGACCTGCCGGCAGGGTCAGGGGGTTGTCATCATCGATGCTGGTGGAGGCATGTATGGTGGTCTGTACCCTCAATTTGGGCATGTGTTTGGTGAAGTTCAACCCGACGTCCTAGGGGGAGACTGCGCCAGAAGAACGTAATTGTTTCCATTTCTGTACAGGGTATTCCTTATGGTCTTGTCTAGCGGCCATCATCAGGGTTCTGTGTTTGTGGCACACAAGGCCAAAGGGGCTGTTGCAACATGAAATAATTCTTGATTAATTGAATCAGAGTGATACCCAGATGGTCTTTCATGTACGCTGACCGATTTGAAAACAGAAAAACACGCGGGCTTGCGTTATTCCAGCCCAGACGCCCGACGAAAACCCTCTTCTTGTGCCCAAAAAACAAAACACTGTAATACATGAGAAAAACGACAGGTAGAACACAGCATGATGAGATCATACCAAGTTGCGATAATTCCTGTGCCAGTGGTCGAAGAGAAGTGAGTACCGTGACGACTCCTCTGTTTGGGATGCGGGAAACGGTGAGATGACTTTGAATGGCCATTGTCAGAGTCTGAGCTTGGCGACGGCCGCTGCGGCCACCATGCATTGTGTGTGGTCCTTGCCACCAAATGGGCGCTGTACCGTGTGCAACCCATGGCAAATGAAAACCACAATCGGCACAGCATGCCTGCGCCAAGCCCACCGACCAACGGATCCCTGCTATTCCTGATCACCGATCGTAACGTCTGTGCCGTTCGCTTGCCAAGTAGATTAGAGTTCACCCAGCTCCAGCCGCTTGACGCTCAGTACGTTGTGTTCTCACGACCGCAAAATGAATCCAATGGCCTTATAAACCCATCTGATCAGTCCAATTACTCACACCCTCTCCCCATTTTTCGCCCTTCAGATTGCCTCGGTTCATCTGTCGAGACCATGACTTCTGCCCCGCAGTCTTCTCTTTTGGCCATTCAGCAAAATAACTATGGATCTCGTATGCTCCTCCACGCTCGTTTTGATCATTATCAGTCTCATACGCTTCTCGCAGTCGCTGCCCTCGTCGCTGTTGCATATGATTATGGTAAGCCATAGGTCTCGTTCCGGTATTGGATACAGGTTTTAAGTTATACATTGACAGTCCTTATATTTCCACAAGAGGTACTGCGTGAATGCACATTCTCCGACATGGAAGCATTTACCTGATCGACATAAATGAAGGTAGAATATATCTGGGTCAGAAATAGCCATTTCTGGAGTTGATGCATTACTGACAAGACCGCAGAGCAAGCCGTGGTCCTCGGTGTCAATGCTGTTCATGCTTGTGTGTTCCGAAATCTCCATTTCACTGGCACATTCACAATTAATTCTCCTTGCTTAGGTTCGTTATTGTGGCCTAATGAATTTGGCGTGAGTCTTTGGGTTTTGTAACATACTGAGTGTTGACCTCGAGTATTCGTCAGATGTGCCTATGCCCTTAGTAAGTTTGATGCAGAGGATATAGATTTGATTAAGACATAACTGCGGTGAAAGTGGAAATGGATTTGATCCCTGGTCCTGCAAAGGTGTGCTTCCTAAGGTACATATCAATGACCGCTGTATGTGTTGATGTGAGTTACCGTGACTGCATACTTGTAGACGTACGTATCCATTATGTCATCTTTCATGCCTCTGAAGCACAACTGACATTTATTCAACAGCTGTGAGCGATCTCTCGAAACTTTCCCCTTTCGTTCCACTCATTAGCACCTCAAGGCCGAATATTGGGTGATATTGAGTATTGGACATATCTTCTTTTTCTCGGCGCAGCTGATTGTGAGTGGAAACGGAACTCAGACCAAACATGAAACTGATGACGGCAATCATAGTGGTGATGGTCCTGCGTGTGTGGGCGATGTACCATGGATCGAGGAAGATCCTCGGCGTGCTTCTTACCTTATTTTCTATTGAGATTATTTCTATGGTGGTAGCTCTTGCCGTCTACATTGATTCGAAAAGCGAACAAGGTGCGTAGAGGCTCGATCATATATGTATACTAACAAACCAACTTGAGTGACACCATTCAAGGACTAGGATATTCGTTTTGCGTAGGGCGAGCTACACCGCCCATGTTCCAGGACGTGTCCAACGTCTTGCAAATTTTATTCGCTGCGGTACTGTGCATTCTCGCGATCGTTCGGTTCATCAGACAGTCACTTGAAATGTATGACATGACAGAACAGTGGCACCTCAGCCGATACATCAATTTCCTCTTGCAACAGGGCATCCTCTACTTCTTTGTGTACGTCCCCTTTTTGCCATGGTTTTTCCTCGAAAATGGGGCTAACGGTGGCTTTCTCGTTACAGCATCTTCCTGCTGAACCTTATCGACCTACTGTCTAACATGGGAAGGATTCCTGGCACCGGCTGGCAATATATATTTACGTGTATCTTGGCAGACGTGCCCGCGTACACTCTGACCCCTCGGTTCATCATCAGCATACGGGAGATGCATGCAAATGATGTTCAAAACAGGTATGGGGGTGGGATCGTCTCCGGGCTGGCATTTCCCGCGTTACACAGCCGCTACGGCGTTGCTAGAGCATCGATCGAGTTCGCTACTGGTATACAGAGCGACGTCACGGAAAATGTTGAGGGGGAATGAGGGGAAGGGAAACGTCGAGGTGGGGCAAATGAGGGGCGAGAAGGCGTCGAGTTGGTCCTACCAATCTGGTAGTTCGCGTCCGCTTCCTAGTACCTCTAGAGAAAGCTTGTGCGAGATTGCGGGAGGTCGAGCGCACGGCGGTACGATTACATAAGCTACGTACTGACTGCGTTCACAGTCCGACGGCGCCGTCGACTACAGTACTAGTCTCGACTCCCATCGGTCAAGTCGCTCACCCACATGCCCGCTCCTCGCTCCGCTTATATGTTCCATTTCCATTTCTTTTCTTCTATGTCGTGACTTAATTTCTTTATCTTCACTCTTCACTACATTTCATCCTTTGTGCCTTTGTCTCTCCTGAGTCTCTTCTGCGCCATACTTCACATATCGGAGTTCCAGACCCACTCGTCTAGTGGTACTATACTTCCAGTTCACCATAGAGTAATCCTATCGAATCAGACACCTATTCCCATCCCTCGAGTCTGAACAAACGAAGCCGAGCGGACGACGCGGAACCGATCAATCTTCTTGTTTCTTGCTCGCCCTCTCATCTCTTGCCTCCATTTTGACTGATCACTTCTCTAGAACTCGCGCGCATCGAGTCGTCCTTAGCACCGACGAACCTTCCCCTTCCAGGCCATTACAGGATGTACTCACACTGGCAGGCCGAGACGATTCAGAAAGATGTGTGCATAATCCAGACGATGAAACAGAAGAAATAGTAAGTTCAACCGTCCGGTGGCGATTCAAATATCCATTGGCAAGAAAGTGCCAGTACGCACAGCCCGTAATGGTCTGGACTACTTGGAACGCGCTGGTAGCTACCTCGCTGGCCGTGATCTTGTCACGAACTTGCAGTGTCATACCGACGTAGAATGACGCGGAGGACGCAGCGAGATTATGTCCCGAGTCGGACCGTCCGACTCCCGACTATTTCTTTGTACCTACCATCGCTCAGCTCACCGGTTCCGAAAACTATATCATTGTCGGTAAGACATATCGTTTACATTACCGCCATATAGAAGTTGAGGAACGTTAGCCCCCCATCGCAGTATCTGAGAGAGAGGAAAGCAGTATCCTCCGTTCACGAGGGCCCGCGTAGCCGTGGACAAAACAGCTTATGCACATGCGGAACGGGACTTCCTTTATGTTTTTTTGATGAATCGCGTCCTGAGTAACCTTTATTACGCTATGTAAAGTTGTCGTGATGATTCTCGACTGAAGATAACACCCACAATCTACTATGTATGTTTGTTTTTACATACATGTAAGACCAGTTAATTGGCATCAGACAACTTGGACGTGGACTCAATTTGATGTGATCATTGATTTCAAGGACCATGCGTTCATGGCAATACATGGGCCTCGATTAATTGAGAAGATTGCCATTTCAATACTATGAACAGAGATAATCACGCTAGGATCATTATGGGGTGATCATGAGCGAGATCGGCTCGGTCACCGCGTGGGAGAGTAGTATGCGTTTCCACGACGTCGCAGACCTTTTCCTATTGCTCCGAGTTCGACTGGCAAATGTGTTCCCTTGGCCACTTCCCGACCATCCGCCATGTCGACCCGTTGAATCCCATCCCGACTTTCACTGCAAAGGCGCTTTCCGCCGGTGGAGGACGCAGCCGTGAATACCTAGCCAGAGTTACTTGTGCCAAGAAGCGTTACATCGTCTCACTAGGTTATCAGTGCTACTCGCCGATCTTGATCCGTGACGCATCTCAGCACTTAGTGCCAGTACACGACGTAGGATCTGGAACGTCGAGGAGCAAGGTACTTCGTTATATACTGGCGCGCAAAGCCGTTGTTATCATAGTGCGCCTCGTGTCTTCGATGTTTATTCTTTTTCAGGTCCCCACGACGCGCGGAGTTTATCACAAGTCCCCTGAGACTGGGTCCATTCCGACTGGTTCCGAGTGGACTGGCCTACGCCACGACCTGTCGTGTCTGACTGCAGACCTTGGTCATCTGTGCCGACCTGCTGGCAAGCTGCTGCACACACCGCGCGCATGTATCCCGGGACCTTATCGAAAACGCGCGAGCGACAATACTCCGGTTGAAGTTTTCGTGAGGGCTGCGACGACGACTTGGAGAGCACCTTGACAGAGCATCGATTCACGATCACCTTGTTCGCTTTCAAAAGCACGCGCATGCCACCCACCAGCAAGCCAATGATCGGATCTGCCAAAAGCCACGCCAACGCATCACCTCCCTGGCTACCTAAGATCGCTCTTCGCACGCTCAATGTGAGTCTGTTTTTCGAGTATACCTTACCCTCATCAGATTCACTGCCGTCTCTCCGCAGACGCACGTGTCTGTTCATATTTCTTGGCTCCGGAGCTAGACAGACCTCATCCTAGTTCAAGTCGTTGACCACTGGCACATCCTCGCCTCTTGGTTGGAAAAATAACCAGAATTATGATCGGTAATCGTGAATGGTGAGAATGAACACATTGAGATTTCAAATCAGCGTGCACTAATTAAGCCAGAAGATCATCACCACTATCACAAGAGTGGTCACGCTGGCCATCTTCCTGCTGCGCTGATGCTGACCCACAACAACACCATCAACACATCATTTACACCTCTCAGCTTCTCTTCGACTACACGGGCCAAACACCTCGTGGCAACTTAGTCATTCTTCTGCATCACTTCTTGTTGTCACGCCGCCAGTCGTGTCAGTGGATACCTGTAACCGTTTCATCCATAACCAGTAGGCTCTGATCCTCCTAGGTTGGAGCCAACATCTGAGATCCTGCGCACGCTTTGAGGAGCACTCGGTGAGATAAGTGATTAGCATTATTGAATGAAAGCCACACACATACGGCACGGTCAAATTTTAGGTAAATACACATTGTTGAAAACTGACACCTATTGACAATACATATCAGATACGAGCAACTACCGTCAAGTCGTTGTTTGCTGGCTACATGGAGACATCCGAGTCAGCTATGAACACGGTAGATTATTCGGTGTCTCCACACCTGAGGTTTTGTATGTAATTCATCATAGTATAATCCTGAGATTTCACATCAGACATCAAGAGTAAACCATAAATGACTTCCAAAACCCGCTATTGAGTTCGGATTTCTGGAGCGCCTCGTTCTACACATTAGCCCCCATGGTATAGGATTTTCCGGCAGCTGGTGTAAACGAAGAAGTCGAAGCGAAGCTACTGTATACCCGCCAATGACAGCATTTACTCTTCCATGTACCAAAAGTACCTTGAAACACCTTCGCTTCCTCGCGTCGCGAGACTCCTCATTCCTATCCTCCGTCCGGGGTCCCCACGCCGCACATGGTAGCAACTCAGACATTTAAGCCCCTTTGCGCGCGAACCTAAGCTGAGTAATCTGACTCTTCATCACCCTGCTGCTCGTTCTGGTTTCCCTCCAAGCTCATCCTAAGGACATGTCTTCCAATTCAGATTTAGAGTCTGTCGTGGCATCTTTGTGCTTTGGCAACTACATAACCCGTGAGTGGGTCCACGGTGCGCAATTGGAACGACTGATCTCACAGATATTTCCAGTTGTCACCATTACAGCCGTCGTATACGACTACTGTGAGTGTGCATAATGTCAATCGCTCTTCAAGCTCGAATCTAACTCAGCCGTTAGTCATTACCCTACCGAACGAGGTCTTTATCTCTACCATCTTCTCGAGGTACTCATTCTGACGACCTTCGCAGATAACTTATGTTTGGGTGAGCGAGCATCGACAGGTGCGCACTGAAGGAGTTCGGGTCTGATCGCACCCTCAACAGAATAGGTCATGGAGCTTTGTCTCCACTATGTTCGTCGTCGTGCGTATTCGAGTTCCGGACACACTCCGACCCTGACCTGTTCAAAAGGCCCGATATGCTGGGCTTGCTAAAGCGTTGTAAGTTTCTCAAACGATAACATACTATGTCGAGCGGCAAAACCTCTAAACCCAATTACCGTACACAGGACTGATTCACTATGTAAGCATCGAATTGGATTGTGCACGGACTTCACTTATCGATGCTTTAAAAGTCGGATCGACTTTCTTTCCTGGCCCCATTCAAGTGAGCCTTTCTTCGTGTTCTAGTACACTATCTCTGAACAAGGTGTTCGATAAATTAGGCGTAACGTTTTTTTCCCACTGCCTGAATCATGACGTCTTACCAATGATCTCAATTCCCAATTGGATAGGTGTAAGCAAAACGGTGTTCTCGAATAACTTATACACAGAATTCCTAATGATGACATAAAAGGCACAGTTGTCCTCCTCGCATCGGAAGCGGTGTTTATCCTCTTCCTTGCTGCTGCAGATAGTAAGTAGTCCTCTGACACATTTGTTCTAAACCAGTGAACCGTGTTTACCTCGATCAGTGGTTATGATCCTACGCGTATATGCAATGTACAACCAATCGAAGACAATCCTGGGTGTACTTCTTCTGTTTTATGGGGCCACCATCATCCTTTTTGCCGCCTCTGGGTTCTACTACAACAATCCTGATACCAACATGACAAGTATGCATTGATGCATTTACGAGAGAAGTTACGCTCACCTCCCGACAGTGCATACTGCTCACGTGCTCGACATGGCCTTTTGCATGCCAGAGTACATCATCAGATCCCAACTCGGAAAATACAAATATATCCCTCGTTACATTCTCGCTGGACTCCTGTTTATCCTCGCTGTTGCTAGACTGTGCTTGGATTCGATCCAATTATACAGGGTATCGAAGCAGTGGAAAACCAACCAGTACGTCAATCTCCTCGTCAGGGAAGGAGTGCTTTATTTCGCCGCGTACGTCACCTTTGTCTTTCTCCAAGCGATAAACTCTTCGACCTTGAATAATATAGACACCTATTCCACATTGTCAACTTTGGGGACACTACGTTTGGGGCAATGATGGCCTTAATTGCCTTCATCATAATGATCGTCCTTCCTCCTCGGTTTATTATGAGTGTGCGGAAACTGTACACTGTGACTGCCTCGGACAAGGGACTAGATTCTGGATTTGGACTGGAAGTGACGAGTATATCTTCGGTCGTGTTTGCAGAGGGGATGTGGTCCCATGATGGGTCTGATGGAAACATCGAAATGTAGGTGGTACGAGGTAGTTGGACTAAGGTGATTATGAATATATGCTATGCGAAGGATTCGTACTTCCTATCATTCACGTATGAGCGAGAACTATGTGGCTCCGTTTAGATGACTTTTCTCACCTGCATTTCCATGTATCCAAGCTATGGCCCGTGCCGTGTGGTTCACTGCCAATGCATTCACCTATGTCATTCATTTCACCGACACCGCACGCGTATTCCACGCCTTGTGGAGATAGACCTTGTGACAGGCTGAACACCGCAGACATGTTTATGTCCCTCGAGCACTTGAATATTGGTGCTCTTACTAATAGGTGTGTGTGGGACGCACACTCACAGAGTTGACCTTTCCGACAAGGTCTGCCCATGTATGTGCCTCATGCCCAGATCCTAGTGACCTTGTGACCAAAAGTGAATTAGGAGTGTCGTGACCCTTCGCGTAGCTCTGGATTTTCAAACGTTCACGGGTGTGAGAGGACCCGACGAGCCGTGCCATGAGGTTGAAATACTTGAACCGTGCTGCACTGATTTGTGTAAACATGATGCTACATATCACTATGGCACGCTTGCAAGCGAAGACGACCTCCAAGGGTGTGTGCACACTCCGAATGGTAAAATGGACGAATAAGATCAACCGTCCCATCGCGATCAATTGGTTCTCGATCAAATTTGCGTCGGGTCGTAAGAAAGTGCCAGCTGTATACCCTGATTCCTGTACCATAGGATATTGTGGTATCCAACACCATAAGGCGAGGTCCAAATCATATGCATGAACGAGTCAGAAATCCAAACCCGAGTACAAATCAAACCTTCTCTCCTGCCTCTGTAGGGGGAGGTGTCTTTCCTGTCGGAGATCTCTCAACATCACCCCAGCCCACGTCACCGGCCCTATGAAGCACCCCCGTCACGAAAAGGCATATGACGATGAGCAAAACGATGATCAAACATTCGACGCCGAGGGTCACGATGGTCGCACGTTGCTTCGGACCAAACAGCTGTATCGCGAGGGCCGTCGAAAAGAGTGCGATGCTGCAGCCGCGCTGACATGAATCGATGGAAACACACGTGGTGAAGACGACGTACGACCATATGAGGCTCGCCATCGGAAGACTGTGCGTAATGGAAAGACACGTCATTCCCGACCAGATCCGACTGAACTCATGCATGGCTTTCCCCTGTCACGACCGGCGTAAACCAGCAAATATGACCTTTGTGAAGGGGACGTACCGCAGGGACAGCACGCATGAGTCCCGGATTGCTGTACGCATTCAGCAAGGTAAACGAGAACACGATAGAGGCGATCGTTGCAACTATCGAGCAATAGATGATGATCTGGATCGCTCTTGCACCCCGTGTTTGGTCGACGACGCCGGGGACAGCAAGGAAACTAAAGTCTACGGCTAACATTACTGTAGACTGCGAGCCGTAAGGACTCCATCATACCAACAAGGATGAACTCACAAAGATGGTGTACCGGCCCCACTCGGTCGTCAGTCTGTTGACGAATTCCTTCCATCGGGGCTGGATGATCATGTTGTCGACCCAGACCTGATGCAAGCGATGAGCATGCTCGTTTGGCGATCCGAATAGAAGTATGTCGGCGATTCTGAATAGCGTACGACGGTTCCAGTTTGGTTTCTCGTGCAAGGGTGTATCCGCGTTCAGACGGACGGTGGGCTGACCACAGAAATTCACGAATTGGTTGTCGGCTAGTATGTGTTAGAAAGGCGATTGAACGGATCTAGTGATACCCACTGAAATAACTCATCAAGCGTGCTTCGCACCAAATCAGCAGGACTTCAGTGATGCGATTAAGACGAGATCATACCAACGACCCACACACTGTACGGGTTGCTGATCTCTTCGTCGTCTTCGCTGAGCATCAGCAACCTACATGGAGAATTAAATACAAGCCATACCCTTCAAGTTGAACGACTCAGAGTCGATGAGGTCTGATATTTCAACCAGCTCATCTTTTGCAAACGGGCTCGAGGGGGAATGACCGGTCATCATATCTAAGACGTTCGATGAGAACGTAGTATTACCGCTAAAAAGAAAACAGGAGTGCACCGGTCTTCGCGTGATTGAGCATACCCCTGAGACTGTCGAGGATCCCTCTCGGAAGTGCATGATCATGAGGATAGTACTCGCAATGCACCCTTGAATCCACGTCATACGCCACACTTCAGTTGCGTCAGTACGAGAGGAGTCCATAAAATGAATGAAAATACCTGACTAACTGCAAGGAAAAGCATACCAGTAAAGTGACTCGATGAAATACTCTAAATATTTGTCAGTGAAAGATAGCGAGGGAGTGTCGAACGTACTGATATGACCATGTTTAGTGACCCCCTGCAAGGGAATACCGAGGTTGTTCACGTCAATCGGATCGACCCAGAACAGAAGGCGGTGTGAGTGGTCGACAAAGTAATAGTACCAATTCTCGTCATGCACGTTCAAGACGAGTTCCGTGAACTCATCTAACGAGATGCAAGCCTTTTGATCGATCGCCATCTGGATGAGTGCTGTGGCAACAAAAAGCAGTCTTCCTCTTATGGTGGAATCACAGATGTCACTTTCCGTCGCTATACGCTTTCGAAGTGGGTTGACAACAAAAGTGTAATTTACTCGCGAGAAAAACGCACCACTTCTTTGTGGTAAAATAGGACATTTCCTTCCGGATGAATATCTTGGCTCCATCCGGCAATGGATGGCAATCTAAATTCGAAAGTTATTGGGTGGTATATATGTCTGTCTGAATAGAATGGACTTACCCAATCAGAAGATCCTTCTGTCCGGGTCGAATGATAAGAGAATTGGGTCTTCGACTGTCCAGGATGGTGAAGTGAGCGTTCACTACGGTGTAAATATACACCCTACGGTCCCTACCCAATGCTCTTTTGTTGATAGCGCCGTGATGCATTGTCAGGCATCACAGGAAGTCGTTTGAATTGAAACTTGTGTTCTGAAAAGTCCTTGTGGTATTTTGCTATGTTGCGTTGCCAGAGAGGATCTCCCCTGGGCTCCTCTTCCACGGCGGCACGATTTGAAATATTTTGCGGGTGTGCTGCAGTGCCGTAGTTATCTACCACTACAGGGGCGTCGCTTGCACACAGTTGAATCTTGGGCTGGCCAAATTGACGTGTAGCACGCGTTAGAATCGACCCCCATAGTGATGAGAACCAACCCCGTAATACCAGTGAGAATGCTGTGTCTCGAACTGATAAATAGAAGCGGCGGAGAATTGGGAAGAGAAATCGGAAGAGACATGAATTTGTCTTGGCAGGTGGCATTTCTCAGCGACGAGCAGAGTGCACCTTGGCACAGCGTTCAACCTTCAACGTTCAATGAGCCGTCCTCATTCCGGCGTCAACTTGTTCGCTTCCAAAAGCACGCGCATGTCAGGCACCAGCAAGCTAACGGTCAGGTGACTCAAGTCCGCCTACACTGTACCAGTGCGATGTCTCCTAGACATTATCTAAGATCACGTTCAATATGCTTCGTGGGAATTCACCAGTGACCAGTGAGTTGAACAACGATCGCCCTTTGAGTACATTCAAGTTCCGTGCACGCGCCTTTTTCGTCATCAGCGTTCTGGACCCAGACGGACTTCAGTCAGAATTCAACTCTTGGTCGGAAATCCATTAGGCTCGCTCTTGCGAATGTGCTGGGTCAGCCGGATACCAATGGCCTCCTAGGGCGCAACTGGTATGCTTGGTTCGCAGATGCCCTGTGAGGTCTGACCATGTTCATTAATTCAGAGTCTACCTTTTTTCAACGGGTCGCGTTAATCATGTGAGTCGTCATGGTTTTATCTGCGAGGTGGTCTGTGTTTTCTTTTCCCCGTGCATTCGAGTTACCAATGCGAGGTGGGAAAGCACCACTTACAAGCTCTACCGGATCCACCACCCCGCGACGGAAAACTGGCAGGACAGAGGCGCGGGTCGCATCCATCATGACCTATTTTATGTCGATCGTCAGTGCCAAAGCAAGGGCAGAGTAAGGGTGTGAGTCCACCTTCCAAACGCGCGAGACTTTTGGGGACTGACTATGTGATATCTCGTTTATTCATCCCCTTCCTTGTCCTTTCAGAAATACGTTATAAGGGTTTATGTGACTGACTGCAGGATATTTGATTGCCAACAGTATACACCCTCTGTACCCAAAGTTCTGTGTAATGCGAAGAAGAAAACTGAAAGGTCAACTGATGTCAATACATTCAATTGGGGTGACTGTACAAAGTGGTACATATGGTGGTGATAAGCGTGGAATACGGATACAAGACTTCCAGAAGTGATGTCGACAGCGCCAACCCATCGTGGGCTACGCTGGGCGATTGAATCCGTCCACCCCATCCACAATACACGGCCGGAAGCAAACCAGCCATGCGGGGCAGGGTCTGCAGTTCGGATCCAACTCCAGGACGGCGTGTCTGAGTATCCCAACTTGGTGATCTGTCAGTGACCATTTTCTCGGAGGATGGTATGATGTTAACCCTTCGAGGCCCTGTAGATCCAACGGCGACCTCCACACCAAGTACCTCTATACGCCTCGTCTCGCCTCTTCGCTCGGTGTGGGGAAGTTCATTCGGCTGGCAGAAGGCGGTGACGTGGCAAAATGTCTACCCGTACTAGGTGGTAACGTTACGTTCAACCGCCACTATTCAACTTTGTGGAGCAAGAGGACTGGTGTCCGGTTATCCTAATCTTTGCATTTGTAAGTCCCGAACCAGTTTTTGAGTTGACGAAGGCTCACCTGCCATAAGACCCGGCTGTCTACCCACACTTGGAAATCTATCCTGCAGTCAGTGACAGTGAACGTATTGTGCGACCGGTCTCTGTAATGCTCAGGAAGTCGAACAACTTCGCAACGCATTATCCCAGCTTGGTGATCTGTATGGACCCCTCGATCGATGATCCTGCAAATGCTGACAAGCCCTGGTAGATCCTGCTGTGTATCCCCATTTTGACATCTACCCCACGGTCGCTAGGGGTACGGAAACCAAACCTTCGAGTCTGCGCAAACATCCACTAAATGACACGCTGACCACCTATCCGGACCTCGTTATCTGTGAGTGCGATCCCCCCCCCCTCACATGTTTTTAATTACCTTAAAACCGCCACCCAGACCCCGCTGTTTACTCGCATTTCGATCTTTATCCAAAGGCTTTGCAGGTCTCCGGGATCGTCAAGCAGAACGGGATGGTTGCGAAGTTGGCGAATGCAGGCGGTCTTACAACCGAATATCCCAACATAATCATCTGTAAGTGGATATGTTATTATACATCAACACAGATTGATGTGTGTGGAAGACCCGAGCGTATATCCTTACCTGGACATATATCCTGCACGGGAAACGGTGTGTATAGACGAAATGAACTGTTGTTCGCCGCTCATGAAGCAATGATCAGAGGACGCGAGCTTTAAGCGCAGTATGGGGCGTTTCTTTCGGATGGCTGTCCGCAAAGACTTGGATCCAAGTGTATCCGTTACATGCTGGGAATCCCCTGACGAGAAAGGGTGCTGTCGAAGCTCGAAGCACATCTAGGTCGCAGCCATCAAGTCGTGGTCCGACATCAAGTAAGCATCAATATTGTTTATGACTTGTGGTATATTCTAATAGTTTCCCCCGAAACGGTTTTACAGCCGTTGATGTGGCGAAGAGGGAAGCGGTATGGGGAGGTTCGTTCGGATGGAAGGATGCAACGACTTGGCATGCCGTTTGGCCAACGTCTTGCTATAAAATTCATCCAAAAGTTCGCACGAGGTCTGCTCAGAACGACGCATGTTCGAACTATCCATACTTGGTCATATGTAAGTCTTTATCAACCGATCGAGAGCGATGATCACTTCTGATGTGAAAACCAGATCCTACTGCTTATCCTCACTTCGCCATTTACCCACCCGTTGCTGCCAATGTAATGGCAAAGGAATCTCGAATGAAGGAGGAAAATGACCAACTCAGTGTCAATCTGATTCCGCACTACCCAAATCTAGTGATCTGTAAGAAAATACATCCCGTTTTGTCTCCTGTCTGACATCTGTTAGACCCAGCTGTGTACCCTCATTTTGATCTGTATCCTGCCTTTGCGACGGACCCCGTTTATGTCGAACGTGGAAAGAGTCAATCAAACCTTCGCCACCGTCGCATGGCGATGTGGAGAGCCAAAACAGCGGCCCAAATTGGGCTGGACGAACTACTCGCTAACAACCACTGCTGGGAGGTCGACGAGCCGTTTCAGCTTGACTTAGCCGAATACGCTTGGTCCCAAACCCCTGCGGGACCTCCCACATCACCTCCGGAGCCACTCTCCACCACATCCATCCCACGTTCCGTGCATATAGCGCCTCGTGTTCAAGGGTCCGTGTTGCGCACACCCTCGACTGCGACGACGTGGGGCCCACGAGAGGACGACTGGTACTCAGACGCCATGAGCATCGAGCGCTTGCCCTCTCCCGATCTTGGACAGCGGGTTCTCGAAGATGCTGAGAATGCCCACCGACCGCGGCGGGTGGGATGGCCCTTTTACAGGGCTACAAGCCAAGTGAAAACGCCTTCGTCCGATGACGAGAATACGCACCAACCATGGCACATGGTTTGGCCCTTTCTCAGGACTCCCGGTCAAGTGAAAACTTCCGACGATGACGAAAATAACCAAGATTCCTCCCACCAACCGTGGAGCATGGTTTGGCCCCTTTTTAGCACCACAAACCAAGTAAAGGCTCCTTCGTCTGTGACCGTGTCCATTCACAAGTATCCGCACTTGGTGATATGTGAGATATCTCAGTAAACCCTGACAGCCTTGCCCGACTCTAACTGGACTCTCCCTAAGACCCACCGGTGTACCCATATTTCGATCTTTATCCTGCGTGTGGGAAAGCACCCACGAAAGTCCAGGTGACTCGAAAAACGGAAACCTCCACCCATAATCTGCCTGGATATCCACACTTAGTGATTTGTAAGTGATCTCTGTGAGCGTTGGCAGCCTTGCTCGACTCTAACCGGACTTAGATTCACCAATCTACCTTTATTTTGATCTTTATCCTGCCTGTGCGAATTCACTCTCTAACGCCCAGGTGACTAGAACAGTCGGAACACTCGCTAGTACAAGCCAAGCGAAGACGTTCCCCTTCATCCACGAGTCTCCACACTTAGTGATATGTGAGTGACCTCGGTAGACACCGGCACCCTTGCCCGACTCTGACCGGACTTAAGATCCAGTAGTGTACCCTCACTTTGACCTTTACCCTACCTGTGTGAATGCACCCACGAAGCCCCAGGTGACTAGAGCAGCTGTAACGCTTACTGGTACAAGCCAAGTGAAAACTTCTGCCTCTGTACCTGCTTCCGTTTGCAAGTATCCACACTTAGTGATTTGTGAGTGACGTCGGCAGTAATTGGAAGCCCTGTGACTCTGACCAGGTTCAGACCCGCCAGTGTACCCTTACTTTAACCTTTATCCTGGTTGCGCAGGTGGTCCCACCCCGAAGAACCAGATGACTGCAAAAACTGAAACACTCGCTACTTTAACTTGCTATCCTGTTTTCGATATTTGTGAGTTTTACGCGTGAGCTACATAATTGCTGCACCGGGCCATCACTCACTGGCACCATCCGCATTTAGACCCTGCTGTCTACCCCTATTTCAATCTTTATCCCGCAATTGATTTGCAAATAGAAACTCGTAATAGCAAGGCGGTCTCTGCAGTCCGTCGCCAATCAGTGGAACTGAGACTACCTCCTTCGTACCCTAACTTTGATATCTGTGAGTCCGTGTGTTTACAATAAACAGGAACGCCTAACCTCTACTAGATCCTGTAGGCTATCCTTTCAATCTGGATTCTATTTATCCCTCTGTCGATGTAATCAAATCAACGCAAATTGCTGTCGTAGACGCTTATGCTTATCCGTGGCTTGTTATTTGTATGTCTCCCGAGCTACCTGGTGAACACCATGTTGAAACTTTTAACTAGATCAACCAGCGTACCCCTTCGTAATCCCTTATCCTGGCTTCACAGATAAGATCACCCAACGGGTGAAGCCAGAGCAACTTGTTTCTGTGTCTCCCCCAGTATTGAAATCGGTCAGCGTGAAATTGCCTGCCTCCTACCCAACATTCGACATCTGTAGGCGTTCAATTCCTGTTTACTCGGATATCTTCCTCATGTCGCCAGACCTAGTAGGTTACCCGTGGTCCCTTGAATCCATATATCCTGCCGTCTCGATCGATGATCGCCCGGTAGTCGCCAGGCCGCTCGTGCAACTGGATCCAGTTCACGTCACTGGAACAGTCGACGAAGTTGGTTATGGATCCACCAAAGCGTCGCTTGCGATGTCAGAGGTAATAAGTTATAGTCTATTGATTTCATTCCGCGACTGAAGAAAGGTTTCGATAGGACACCGCTCCAGGGTCTGCAGTATCTGCAGTGTCTCCAGTGTTTGATCCCTCCCCGGTTCATCTGACGGAGACGCCTCAACGGGAGCAGTCGAAGGAAGACGTCTATGCTGATAATTTGGCGATCTCTGCACCGCAAATCCATACCGTTGCACCGAGGAAGCGAAAGACACATTTGGAATTGCACAACGCGGTCTTTCGATCGTTTAGGAAGCGGCCAGCACCCACGCCCAAGACACACCAACAACTCCACGACGAAGTGTTCCAGGACGGAGTCGTGTGGACCCCTAGCGGATACACGCAAGATCTCTCATCTCTAACCTGGAAACAGCCCCGTGTGGACATACCGAGGGAAATGTCACCCCGCCGACCATCGCAAGATAATACCCGGCCCCGCCCACCACGTTCGCGGCCAGCGGCCCTTCTTGCCCAATCACCAGAAAAAGTCGTGTTTCCTCTCGTGCAGCCACCGGCCCTCCCTCCAATATCGCCTCTCCGTGTTCGCAGTCCAGGGATCCCATCCTAGCCATCCCCCGCCGTCTCCGAGTCGCCCATGCCACGTGTGTCATCGCCCACCAAGGCGTTTACGCACAAGCGGACGACGAGCTCGCGCTTGTCGCAGGCTGTCAAGTCGATGATGC
>JBBPMU010000489.1:0-21226 GCA_038090475.1 Wakefieldia striispora | reverse complement strand
TTATGAGTCAATCTTTATATATATTCTAGTCTCTGCAAATTTCTGGGAGCAAAACTGAAAATCTGGTTGTGGTGTGCAAAGACATTGTGTGGGAAAATGGTCAAAAAGTGCTGGTTTGCTGATTTGGACTGAGAGGGTGCTTGGAGGGAAATTGCATTGACATTTGTCAATGATAGTCAGGTCCTTAGTTATGGAAAACTGGCAGTGGGCGAGGACCAAAGAGGACACTGTTTGAGAACAACTTGCGGGACTTCTACTTAGAATGTGTGAAATGGTCGGGTAGCGGATGGTCGAAAATTTTGCCATGAACGCGAGCGACGAAATGAAGCTCGACTGTAACTTTGAAGGAGTGTCACAGAAACAATTCAATGGCCACCCAAGCCGTGAGTGGTTGAACGGGAATAGCAGTAGTGAAATCGGGATCTGTTGAAGGCCGTCACAATGTGTAGTCATGCCAAGCTGTGCCCTAGTAAGTTCAAGTTGGGAAAGAGAAGACCTTGAACGGGAGGTAGTGATACTCGCTGTGATTCCAGTGACGTACAGGTTTCACCGTCTGAGTCTCAGTAAACATTCAGTGGCTAAACCTTTCTGAATCCAACACATTCACTAGCTTGTTTTGGGCGGGCGTAACAGTTACCCAACGACTGAGACATTACCTGTGGCCCGGGGCGCCTCTGCCTCCCTGCAGTCACTCCCCCATGTCTCATTGCCAACAGGTCAGAGGTGTCTCAGAATGGGGGTATCCGTGAGGCATCCATAAAACGGAGCAATGCTCTGCTCTTAGGATCCACTGTGATTCTCGTCGTCTCGCCATGGCTACTTCGGCTACCGTATACGCCGTTGCCTTGGGATGCATCGCGGTAGTCTACGTTGGGAGACGATGTCTCGGAAGTTCAGGATCCTCCCTCCCACTACCACCCGGTCCTCCTGGATTTCCGTGGGTTGGCAATATCATTGGAATTAACACTCAGGCGCCATGGTTGACCTATCGCGAATGGGCAAAGACGTATGGTAAGAAGTGACATGTGATGATGATAGTTTCCAGTACTTACGTTAAATACTCTTTAGGTGATATAATTTACTCTCGACTTCTAGGCAAGGACATTATCATCATCAATTCGGAAAAGGTCGCAAAGGAGTTGCTTGAAAAGCATTCTTCCAACAACTCGGACCGTCCTTACTTCATCACCAACGAGTTGTACGCCCATTGTTTATGTTGTCCAATGGCGAACGTTGATGTTTTTTTTTTTGTTCGTAGGTGTGGGATAGAATGGAACAGTGTTCTTTTGTCATATGGCGACAGATGGCGACTCCACAGACAGTTTCTCCATCGTACTTTTCGGCTCGAAGCAGTATCAAGGTTCTTGCCCTTTCAACATCGCAAGACATGTCAGCTACTCAAACGGCTGTTCACGCACCCAGGACAATTCGATGAACATCTGTTCGAGTACGTGTCCCGAGCCGGGTGCAACACAAGTTGATGCGACAATAATTTAACATTTGGCCTAGATACACAGCTTCGGTCATTCTGCAGGGTACATACGATTATGATCCCCCATCTCAGCATGATGAACTCTTCAAGCTCGTTACCAAGGTACAAGAAGTTTCGCTCTCCGTGGTGCGCCCCGATACGGCGTTCATCATCGGGGCTTTTCCGATGTGTGAGTACATTCCATACCCATCTGAATATGGTGTCTGACTTTCCTCCTAGTGTTGAACCTCCCATCATGGCTTCCGGGTATGTCGTTCAAAAAGGAAATGGCGATTTCGAGCAAGCTTGCCAGACGCTATGTCGAAACAGCATTCAACTATGCGTTGCAAAGAGTGGTAAGATCTGATTGCGCAAACCCTTATCCGCTCACTCAATACTTGTAAAGCACAACAATAGTAATGCGGTGTCCATGGTACATGATGCATTTCTTAATATGAAGGACAAAGGAACGGACCCGGATGGAACATGGGTGAGAGAACTCAAGGGGGCCTGTGCGACCGCTTTTTTGGGTGCACATTGTTTTATTCCGCTGGTTTTCTTCTTGCTCACGCTCCTCGCTATTCCCTAGCTGCATCGGACACGGTGAGTAACACGATTTATTGATAATAATTCCACGTTAATCATTCCGCCCCGCAATTTAGTCTCACTCTGTCTTGTTGATTTTTTTCCTGGTGATGATGCTGAACACATCAGCGCAGCAAAAAGCCCAAGCACAGATTGAAGCTGTCGTTGGGAAGACTCGATTGCCGACCATACACGATCGCCCATTGTTACCCTACATTGATGCCATATATCGGGAGACTCTCCGATACTCCCCCGTGGTCCCGCTGTGTGAGTGTCAAGTGATCCCGTTCGTTCGTTAGGGCGTTACTGATCCGTATTAACCTCCCAGCCGTACCCCATGCAGCTACGGACGAAGACGTGTACAATGGGTTCCGCATCCCTAAAGGTGAACACAAGTCCACAATCCCGCTGAGTGACTAAAAAAACCAACTTTTATTCTCGCTTCCAGGTGCCCTCCTTTTTCCTAACTTGTGGTCAGTCGTGTTCTGCCGCCTTTGTTTTACAGCAGTCCTGATGGTCCACTTCTTTCAATCCGGCACAATTAGGGCCATGGCCCACGATGAAGCTAGGTACCCCGACCCAGATACATTCATTCCCGAGCGCTGGTTCGACGACGATGGTACCCTCAAACCCAACGATATCGATCGCATCGCATTCGGCTTCGGTCGACGTATGTGCGTCGGGCGCCATTTTGCCGAGATCTCCGTGTGGTCCGTGATGGTCCGGGTCCTGGCAGTGTTCAAGATTTTACCGCCCCTCGACGAGACAGGGTCTGAAGTGGTCGTCGAACCTAGGTTTATCAGTGGCCTTGCAATGTAGGTGATCGCGGCTGATGAAGAGACGTCAGGTCCTTGACTGACACTGATTTGTCGTTTTTGATGATGGGTATCACCTGCAGACGTCCAGTTCCGTTCCCATGCAGGATCGTACCGAGAATACCAGGGATGGACGCGGAGATGCTGGATCGGTGGCTTAATGCGAGCACTGAATTAGATTAGATCTAGGCCGGCGAGTCAAACGTTCATCAGGCTGTGTTCCCGACTGTGGGATGTTCCGATTAATGTAACTTGTACTTGTCCCCGATTTCTCCCTCGGGCGCAGTTTCTCTTTCTCCTTCGCTTCATCTGGTATCTTCAAGTTGTACAAACAGTAGCAGCTACTTTATGTGTCTAAAGTTGATTTCTGAACATAAATTCCTTCCCGTAAGTGGTTCTCTCAGTGCAACAGATCCGTACTATCCGTCCGAATGGTTGCTTCAACATCCTAACACTGCGGTCCTGTCTATACCTTGTGTCGTCATGCTAGAACCCTGTTCGAGGCCAACCGCGCAAGTTGTCTGATGTTGATGAACCACGATCAGCACCACCAGGAAGTCGAATCATCATATTGTACGACATGACGGACGTGCATATCTGCGTGGTGAAATCACCATAAAATCAATTGAATTTTCGTAATCATGATCAATAGCCCACCCATCGAGAAGCGCGACGGCAACCAAGTCAACGATGATACAAGGTATATCTTCGGGCTAATGTGTGCTTTCATACATAGCTTAAAGGAAACGCTGAGAGTAATGAGGATTCAGGTATTCGATCACGAGCATACATAGTCAAGAACCATTCGGTGGGAAGATCAAACTCCGTGTGTCCCCAGACCCACCAGTAATCACTGGCCCTGATTTTCCCAGCCCGACACATCTGTTTCCCCACCCTCATGCACCACCTCCCTGTCCTTCAACCTCTCCTCATACCGCGTCAACAACAACCTCTCCACCCACCCGCCCCGTGGGAATGCCTTCTCCCATTGGTTATGTAGATGCACCATAAACACCTTTTGCAACGTCTGATCCAACGCTCCGCCTACCTCTACCCCCATCCCCGTCCCCTTCCCCATCCCTGTCGTCCACGTCCCATGCACCGCATCCTTATCCGGCACAAACGGATCCGGGAGCCGATTATCCAACCGACACGCCCGCCCGTCGCTAAAGCAAAACGGTAAAATCTTGAACGGAGGTACGTGTGCGGCCAGGAGCCGGCGCCAGAGTTTGAGGTAGAGCAGCGCGCCCCAGTCAGTCGAGCCGGCACGGGGTGGGGGTGAGGTTGCCATGACGTGGAAGGCTTCGCAGAGGTAGGGTGAGTGTTTGTGGAAGTGCATGAGGGCACCGTTGAGTGCTAAGTACGGTTTGTCTATATGGGTTCGAGGATACGTGAATGGGTGATATTAACAAGGAGCAAGGTCAAATGGGTAGAATAAGGGTATCGTCGACACCAACGCAACAATATGAAAGGGATGAAATAACGAAAGGAGAGGAAGGACGTACCATAGCAATCCCACTGTGTAACGAACTCGTGCTCGAGGAGTGGCGCAAGGTCCCTCGTGAGGAGCGAGTCCATGTCAATCCACACACCCCCATACGTCCACACGACCAACAACCGAACAAGGTCCCCGTCCACCCAGGCCTTCTTGTCATTCACGTTCAACAAGCTACTCCCGTCCAACGGCGTTCCTTGCGCCAACACCTCAATATCTGCGATGCGCAGCTCGAATGCACTCGGGAATTGGGCCAAGTAGCGACGCAGGATCGGGTTCGCGCCAAGATCTCCGTTCGACCACATAATCAGATGAACGTTGTCGACGTTTTGCGTCGCGAAGAATGATTTAAGCATGTATTCCTGTCTCTCGCCAAATGGCGCGAGGTCGACGCGCCAGTAGGTATGGTAGTTAACACGGTCATCGGGGGGTAAAGACGCGGGGTGTTGCCCCAGAGATTCGACTGGTGGCCGGATGGTCGCCGCAAAATCGTAGCAGTCCATGTCGAAGCGCATGGGTACGCCGGCGTGGATCTCGGTGAGCTTGGGGCCGTAAACGTACTTGGAGACGTTGTAGTCGCGGCTCACAAGCTGGGGGTCGAAGCACCCTAGGAGAGGCTCTATGGGCGTGATTTCGCGATGTATCCATTCCCGGGAGTAAAACGCGAGCTCAATATGGGGCTCGTATAGGAAGAAGCCGCTGAGGACAGCCAGGACGAAGAGTGGGACAATGACCTTGAGCGCTGTGAAACATGTCCGTGGGCGAATCGAAAAAATGGGAAAGTTGGACTTGTAGGATGAGCGGCGACGTGGCGAACGTGAGTGAGAGCGCGAGCGAGTCAAATCTGAGACTGAGTGCAATGGTAGGCGGTCGTAGGGTAGGTTACTAGACATGGATGAGAAAAGCGGAATTCGGCGCTACCATATCCGTGCAACCAGCTCAGATCATAGCACGTCTCGTAGAAACAACTAAGCCTACGGGCAGTAGCAGATTCCATGAATAAATAAATTGGTACGAGATACATAGCTAATCACAATTAAGGCTACATTGGATTACAAACGACTGAGGAGGATCTAAAGTTACATAGTCTAAGATGTTCGAAGTCAGAAATGATGAGACCAGACGCCTTCGTATCCCAGAGAACTGTTAGTGGCCGGGGACGAAGTGCTGCCCATGTCGGGCATCGAGTGATACTGCTGAACGTGACTCGAAGAAGCATAGTAGGCCGTTTGTGCATCCGATTCGACAGGAGAGTGAAAACTCTGGAGCCAACGAGACGATTGGCCAGAGGTGCCTTCATGATATCGGTGAGCTCCTACACTGCAGGCTTTGGGTCCTTCGACCTACCCAAGTGAGTGGATGTTACGTCATTGTTGTGACCGTTGAGGCAAGGAGTTTCTGCCGGATGAGCAGCTGCCGCATCTTCCAGTCTCTTGGTCTCTAAAGCGGCCGAGAGCAGGTCAATGGCTGGGGTACAAAATATGTCAGTGCACTCTATTTACAATAAGGCGACACGCTGATTAATCACCTTTTCTTAGGATTTCTTGCCGTTTCTGTACCTGTTCTTCCGTAAGATCATAGATGACAAGGCGGAGTATATCGAACAGTTCGCTCTCCTTTTCGCGATACTGTCTTTGCTGAATGACCTTCGTTGGTCGAGAAGTAGGAGAAGATGGTGCGAGCAAAGTATGGGGGAAGTGAAGAGAATGATCCATCAGAAATGAATCCGCTTAGTCCGATTGAGTGGATTAAATATTGAGTTGTCGTTCTTGGCCCCGGTTCGGAAGTGAATGACGAGAACGCATGAACGTAGAAATAAAACAAGAGATGGTACGCAACACGCATCGCTCACATAGCTCCAAGGTCGCAAACAAAAGTCTGGGCAAAACCTTACATGGGCCAGGGTATTGCTCGGATCCTTCGGCGCCGAGACGAGGCTCCCACAAATTGGTCACCGAAACGTGTTGTGCGCCGTCCTGTATAACTGTCAGTCCTTTCAAGCCTAGCCTTCACACTTGACCAGTTATCTCACAGGTGCCAAGACAGAATGGCCAGTGACACACGACCGTAAAATGAGTGATACTCCAATCGTGATGGGTAGCCAGTGCGGAACGTTCTGCACAGCAATGTTCGGACATTCAACTCAATTTTGCGATGGATTCAACTTACCTCATTAACACTCAGGTTACTGTACCTTGACAGGTCGTTGATCGCGACCTTGTTCACTGTTTGATGCGTTTGATGAGAATTGTGAAACTCTATCTTGCACGTTTCCTACCCTGGATGAGGATCACGGGCAATCCGACGGTGCCTCAAATTTCTTTCACCTGTCATCCGATCTTGGCATTGTGGCGTCAAGTCCAGCTTGGCGTCATTCATAGTACACGGCCCCCTCCACGGTAAGTATGGGGATGTATGAGTGTGCGGTTGACCGAATTCTTCAGTGCAGATTCTCATGTCCACTCCGAATTTGATTCTCTGGTATTAGAATCACGGATATCCGGTGACCATCTTACTTTCCGTTATCGACCCCTTGCGGAGACACTTCATATGGATATTTGCTTTTTTCCTGAGCCCTCTTCTCGTGATGTCATTGGCCTTCATCATGTCGAAAGAAAAGATTTCACGTGGAAAACAGAACGTAACTCGCAAACCTGGTAGGCAGTGCAAACATTACCCCGAAAAGCATGTCGTCTAGACACGTGGCGGCCGCATGGTGTTGCGGTGCTACGGAAAGACTCGACCTACGACCCTTCAGAACGTGGAATCAAGAGCCCCAATATTGTTTAGTAACCGACCTCTTGGTCGCCAATTTCGGGCTGCAAGATATATTTTTCCGGCGGATATTAAGTAGTGACGCACCTTATTGTTTGTCCGACTCAGTGTTCTGACCATGTCGTTTGTCCTAATTGGTGCCTTGTTTCCACCAATTTTGTAAAGAGTTGACATGACGTCCCGAGATCATCGGCACAAACTGCACTGCTATTCGACCAGCCACATTCTTTCTGTTTGGTGAGTATTCCAAAGCGGAGAATTATTGCAAGGCTCCTTGAAATCATCGCATGGTCCAGATGCGCGTCTGCTAAGTCATCCACGGATGTAAATGCAATCCGAAGTCACTTCGAACAGGCAAGTTCTAGAGAGGGAGAGTGTGTTCATTTCAGGGCTTTACTGAGTTGATGGATTGATGTCCCACAGATGATCGTCCATGTGATGCAACCCAACTTGTACCTTTTTTCCTGAACCCCGTATAACAGCTTCCCGATGAATCAATGAGTCCACCTCCCTTCTCACCGTCTTCCAAGGCCAGAATTGTCGTTCGAAACCGCCTTGACTTTGCGACAGTCTTCTGATTCTCCAGTGGTCGCGCACTCCTCCGGATGAGATGGCGACTTCCGAACTTTGCACCTTTCCGTGATGAAGAGGCCGGATAACTGGTTCATCTCGCCACTTTGGTGAGTCTCGATTGGTGGTCGGGGTGGAGTGGACCGACAAAAAAATAAACCAGGTCACGTAACTCGTTCATGAGCATGTTATGATAATGAGGACCTTGGGTGGGTCGGCTGGATGGTACCCCTACTCGAGCGTTCAATAGACCGATCAAGTCGAGAATCTCCATACGACTCCGTGTGCATATCAAGTTATATTTTCGTTTTTTACATGCCGTTGCCACCCGCCCCCGCTCGAAGTAAACTTGAAGAGGACAGCCGTCGTACCCGCTAATGACCACTCGCTTACCAAGCGCTCACTTCTACCCCGACGTCACAAGGCTAACTGCTGGGCAGAAACGGGTCAACGACACCGGTGGAAGCTCATATCAGGTCCATGGAACCTCACTTCCGCGATATCAAACATTACCATGTAATCAGGACATATAAGTAATCATCCTCACACTTGTTTCCATCCGATGGTTAATGTAGCGTCAAGGGAGGTACTGACAATACCCAGTCTTTCAGAGGAAGACCTCGCTGGTCCTTTGTGTAGGAGGAGCCACGCAATAGCAAATGACTCGGAGATGAAAGCTGGTTAATCGCAAACCCGGCAGTAAAACGATGCTCGTCTGCACATTTTATCAATTATTGCGGGGTATACTATCCTTCTGGCAGAGGTTAATTACTTATGCTTGACACCAGAAAGCGAAGTTTGGCATCGATTAGACAATGCCCGGTCCACATCCCCCAGGTGAAACCAAGGTTTCATAGAACTGGCAGGGCGAACAGAATTGACAAGAACCTACTAGCAGGAGAGCAAGGTTGGCGACTCGGACACACTTCCGATAATGCGACACTTCCCTAAACATCTCACTGTATATGCACAGACAACATGAAAATTGTACGTCAAAAGCCTCCTTCCCGTGCTGGAATTGAGAGGAAGAACGTCCTCAAAACGAGGCACAGGTTCTCCACCAATATGGTACCTACGCGACACGAGACTGGGGAACACACCAGCCAGGCTCTTGGGCACGTTGTGCTCCTGTACATCGGGCAGCGAATCTCATTGCCATTGGACTTGGTGGTGTATGGGTTGGGGCTGCACTTGGATCCATTTCGGGCCGTTGCTGAATTGAATTGGACGACGGAGTGCATCGCTGTGAGAGCAAGGAGAGAGGGTAGGTTGAGCGAACCACTAGGAACCGATTCGTTAAGAGGTACATCTAGGAATCCCAGCATTCGTTACCCCATACCTTGGCTCTGAGTCACCCATTCTTGAACATGTCGGAATGTTTAACCTGGGGAAACTTCCTGGTTCGTTGATTGTTTCTTCCTGTCTTCTACCTGGATGACGATGTCATCATCCTTCTCATCATCGTCAGAGTTTCATAACAAGTTGCCTCTTAAAGTCTTAGTTCGAGGTGATCACAAGGGGTGTTTTGGGCCAGATGATTCTTCGGCTTCTACCGAGGCTGAGCATTCCGATGATCGATGCCACTGCGATCAGAACTAATGTGCCTGTGTTGGCACTGGGTAAACTGATGCGAGGGCTAGCGATAGTCCGGAACCTGCGGTTGCTTCCGTGGGATTCCGATCGGGTGAAGTTTGTTGGCGAAGAGGAGTCATTGCGTGGCAGATGAGGGAATGGAAGAAGTATCTACTAATACATTTCTCCTCGAATCACTTCTGAGAGGTAGGTGTTATACTAAACGTGGTGGCGTAGGCCTTAATATCCTTGGTCGCTCATATACATTCCAGATACGATCGAGTTGAAAGTCGGGTATGGCAATCGGGAAGCCTGTGCTGTAAGACAGCATTGGGGGAGGAAGCAATCGCAGGAAGTCAGAGGCGCCGGCGGTCTTTGATCCAGTAATCCTGGCAGGGTGGGAGCACTGAGGAATTGGCCGCAAAGCGTAGCACACGCTGAATCTCTGTGCGATCCGACCCATAGTAGTATTCACACACTTAGACATCTAGACAAGGAACTTGGAGCGAAACTAACAGTACGTCAGTTATATCAACATTTTATCCCAAGGCGGGAGTCCTTGGGACATGTTACAATCTAGCCAATGGTGACAATTCCATTCTTAGAACCCTATTTTTCCTGTCCTCTTCGTTCATGAACACATCATAACGTCGCGAAACGGCATGGAATTGGAGATTCCCAACAGCCCAGTCAACCAATCCATCCGCGTAAACGGCGACTTGCTGCTCCATTTCTTGTTTCAGCCAAGGCAGTTTGTTCCTGCTTGTGTGGAATTGTTCAACGGCCTCTCGGAATAGCTTCTCAGCATAATCCAGTCTCTCCTGTAGATCCAGACCAGAGGTCTCTGGAACTCTCTGCAGGACCGTCAGCAAGTTGTTCAATGCCCCATCCCGTACTAATTCCTTCTTGAAGGAGTAGACATCCTGTGCCAAGGGCATCTGAACTCTAGGTTCTGAAAGTTGAGAGGAAGAAATGTCTCACATTCACGATCCAAAGCATATCACTTGCGGCGTTTTCCATCTCACGGATGGCTGGATGATCCAACACATCATCCGGGATGAAGAGCTGCCGAGTAGACTGGATTAATGTGAAGCACGGACGACCACCAACAGACTCGCGACGCATGGTTGCATATGATTTGACATCACGGATTCCATGATTTCTCGTGGATGCCTCTCTATCAAGCGCTTCTTGCATAATGCTTACGACGTAAGCTTTGTTTTCTTCCATAAATCGAGGCCAATGAAAGGGTCCAGCAACGGCCTTCACGCTCGGCACCAAGTCACTGGGCTCAAGGTGACTTGTGAGTCGATAAGGGGGCAGCTACGACCCACCGCAGCATAATTTTGAGATACGGGTGGAAAGACTCCTCCTCTTCAGGGGTGTAGCTCTCCGTCAGCATTTTGATCCACGACTGCACAGAAGCCTCGGCCACTGTGCTAGAAGTGGAGTCACTAAGACGAAGAGTCAGCGTGCTATCGCGACAAAATGGCGTGCCTAGATACGTCAGAGCTTCCGTGAGGAAGAACACTGTCATGTAGTCGACAAGCCATTTCAACTGCTGAAGCGATGCCATCGGATACGTCAATGCCGGAAGGAGAACTCCATCTGTACGTTGGAACTCCTAGCATTTAGTGGAAATCAGTCTAGGTATGCGCGTGCGGGGAGCATATATCAATGATACACACGGTTTCCATTTGGGTGCCACCAAATTTCTCCTTGACCCACGAGTTGAATGCAGTCTTGACCTCCCTGAAGTGAGGACAGATTTCTCCGCCCGGCTTACTAGGGAGTAAGGCGAAGAAGTCTGGGAGACGATACACTCTCGTAGACATCGGAATGGAGAAAACCTTTGTGTCTACAACATGCTTGAGATGGATTTTATATGCGAGCAGTTCCACGAACCCGGTTTGTGTCGACGTGCCACTGGTAATAACATCAATCCGCTGTCCGTACCCACCCGGCCATTGTCTTCTCAGATTGCCCAGTGCTTCGCCAAGGACAAGTCACGACTGCCTAGGTTTCACTTCCTTAGGTAGTGCTCCCCTTGTGGTAAGCGAGTCCCGAGTTGTATTCTATCGGGTCAACTTGGCGGCACCAAATGACTGGGGCAGTTGTCGCTATGTATCGGCCCCTCAGGCTGGCACCATTACTTCACCTCGCGATTGGAACTACAACACAAGAGCTCGAGGATGTCGCCACTTTACATGGCCATCTGACTTGGTCCGCAGAATGGCGGTGCGTTTCCTGTGGGTATGCGTGCTGTGTAAGTTCTAAAGAGAATCCTATTGCTCTCACGATGCCCTCAATGGTTCCGGTCACCGATAAGTGTCGTGGCTACAGCTTGCACTCAAAGTTATGAACTTACTTGATCTTGAAAAGTCAGTCCGGTCAATCAACCATCTCACCACTGGCATGGATGGTATCCGACCTCATACCATGGTTGGGCCAGGAATCCAGCACCAGTAGTAGTGGCGCATCTGACTTCAGCAACAAGTCCCTCAAGGGGCAAAATTTGCCAGTGAGCATGTCCATCGCGACGGCGACGTGTAGGGTCTCGGTTTCCTTGATCATCGTAGATCCAGACTCGCCAGGGCGTGATGAAGAGCGGCCAGTCGGAGGCTTGTGCCATATCCGATGGCATCGCGGTGGCGCGAAGCACGGGTTCGGCGGCCAACGGAGGGACAGAAATCGGCCAGATTGCTTCGCCACTGTGCGCGGTATCTTTCCTATGGCTCCGATAGTGAATGAGTCGGGTTTGTCGTTGGACACCAATTCAAACATGGTAGGTTTGATACCAAGTTGAAAAAATAGGGCCGAGTCTGGACTCGGACGAAGATATTAGGCGGTTCTTTCCAGCCGGTCAGGTGCTTCGACCCGAGGCCGTACGTCTACAAGCATCACAAGACGTCTTGATTCCTCCGACGGTAGCTCGATGCCCCCGACGAGTTCAATGACTCATCACGCATTCGAGTGAGATATATGCGCGGATTGTCATGTGAGTGCCGTGTTGTGATACCCCCTATCGAGGCTCATGGCGTCCATTATTCTGGATGTGGGCCGGCGTGTGTGGCCCACGGGGCAGCCGTGTTGATGCTGATAACTTCCCCAATCCATGGTATTCCGCACCCGCGAGGTTCTGCCAGTGGTGGCAATGAGTAAGAATTGGGTAAGAACTTGAAGAGCGACTCGCGCGGCGTCATCCAATGCACTATGTAGGGAGATGATACATCTGGACACCTAAGTGAGTATAATCGTCGAGTCAGACATCTCGTAATCGTGGCTGGAAACACACTAATATAATACTGCAGTATCGGGTAACGACGACCTCCTTAAGTTGTGACCACGAAAGATGCCATTGAATTGGCGGTCATGGTGTTGCATACGTTTTGTATTGTACGTGTTTCAGTCCCAGAACTTCGAAGGGAGACTCCGCTGATAGGTCTGTATGACAAAGCCACGCTCAGAAGCCTACCGCGACCGCCTGTGCCGCGTCTGGAAATGAGACGACCTTCAATGGGCTCTACGAGCTTGGCGTTGGTCCAACTTCGCAGGCAGATTTTTCATGAAGGCAGGGCGATTCGGTGTTCGGTGGCTCTCAACTTGTTCCTGACCGTGACGTGGTGCACTTTCGGACTCACTAGCAGATGACATAGTCCAACTCAGTACGTGTAAAGTAATTCGAGAAGTTTGTGGCTCGAGGAAGGTAACAAGTGTCAGTGCTTGACTTA
Organism: Wakefieldia striispora; assembly: GCA_038090475.1. Lineage (NCBI taxonomy): Eukaryota > Fungi > Basidiomycota > Agaricomycetes > Agaricales > Hymenogastraceae > Wakefieldia > Wakefieldia striispora. The sequence continues at coordinate 8,212 of JBBPMU010000489.1, read as the reverse complement.
AGAGGAGACCAATTTCCAATCTACCCGCTTGGGGGATCCTTCCACGTTATAAGTGCATGACTACCGAAATCACGCTACGTGGTGGGTGCACATGTCCTCTTGGCTGCTTCAATGAACTCACACCGCGTCGTATAGACACTCTTTGGTGGCATCACCATCGTCTCCGTAGGTCTCGCCGCCTGGTGGTATGGTTTACTGTATCGACAAGCCAAAAAAGACGAACGCGGCATGTACATCCCCTGTTCGTCCTCACCGACACTTGGTTTTTGATCGTTCACTGACCCTAATCGAACCATGCGCATCGTTCGTTGTGCTTCTCTCTTACAGGGCAGTATCGTATCCTACAAGCCCAGGTAGGCGCTGGAAATCCCGACCGACCAACGATGTCGCCTGTCAAGGTCGATGAGAGTCGGGACAGGGCTGCTACTTCTCACCCGGATCAGAGCTAACACGAGAGGGGTCACAACAAAGCCTAGTATTACACGGATGATCACCACAGCATCATTGTAATACATGTCTTGTATGTCATTGAATGTCAGTTTGCAGTCACCCAGTGACGTCATCCTTCGCACATGACCCCTAAACAAAAGCTTATACGTCTGCCCTGAATACCTTCCTCAGCGCATTACCGACCACTCACTGGCGCCGTACTTTGACGTATTGAAGAAGAAAAAAGTCAACCGCACCTTCAACTGAAGCCAACGACGATGCAAATATCTCCCATCTTACGTCAATCTCAGACGTCTGGCGACAACTTCTCCTCCCGATTCTGGCACAATCAGCCAGGGAGGAACAAAGTCGTAAGCACACCTCTTTTGTTGTCGATGGTTTTTTCGTTGACAGAATGGTGGGTCCGCAATAGGTCATAGCGACTACAGCCCTCATCGCCGCGACGACGCTTGCTTATTACTGGGGATATCAGGATGTAGACAAGAGACACAGTATTCGGCGCGAACGTGAGTGAAGTCCCTTTTTTGACTCCTACTTATCAGCATTGCTTGATTCACATCGGGGTCATCTTGTCACGGAGAATGTACTCAATATCATGTTTCTTGGGACAGCCGCTTCCAATGTGAACACGGGAGAGAAGCGGCGTTGAGGTGATAGCGTGGGCCAGTCTTGTGAGAGGAGTCCCTACATTCATCCAGGAGACGACATGCTCAGACGTGAACACAGTAAAACGGACACGAAAATGTGGAGAAATTAGGCTGCTGTATTCATACTTTTTCTTTCTTTCTTGCCTTGTACAACGTCCATCCAAATTGTCTTGAGCATATGCCGCCTTTTTTTTCGAACGATCGAGCTTGAGATACATGTCATGGATTTGATGCTTCCTTGAAATGCATCGCCTTGGACTGATCAATCAAATACTTGAGGGTCGACGTGTTCTCGTCGCACCTACAACCTATGAGCTTATCTCAAGCCAAAACCCAATCAAAGACTCACAAGTTCGATATCGTCTCCTGGACATCCCCCAACGCCTTCTGCGCCACCCTCAGCACCGGTGCCATCTCCACATTCCTATCCCGCAAATACCGCCCATGTGCCATCAACACCGCCTGAATCCATACCAAATCAAACTCGACGTGCGGACCCCGCTCGAGATGCTCTGCGATAAACTGCAACAACGCTCCAACGTACACCGCCGGCATCTGGCGCGCTACCAACCGCACGTCGCTTCGCGGTATGCTCTCATACACACGCTGCACGATCGGCTTCTCGTTCAACCGAAACGCGAGCACCAGTGCTTTGAGATACGCGCGGTCCGCAAGCACCTCGAGTACGCTCTGTGGGGTGAGGTCGATCGTCAGATCAAAGGGATCGAACGCGAGGCTCTCGTCCAGTGCATAAATGAGTAGCCCCTCCGTACTCGCCGCCGCCCATGCTCTTCCCGTCGGTGAGAACCGGACACACTTGGTTCGTGCTTCCTGTCGATACTTGCGAGCTGACATATCCCCCGCCCCTCGCACGGCTCCAGGTAGCGTCGTGTCCATCCTATCCTCCAAATCGCTCCCCTCCCCGCGGTCGTCGATCAAATCCGTGTTGATTCCCGCGCTGTTCACCTTGCGACTGTCCAGAAGCTCTTCTGTCCCGTCTAGTGAGAGGTTCTCCGAGATTTGAACCTTTTTCACCAGAACACCTTCGCGCACATCGTAGAGCACCACGTATTTGCTGTTTCCACCCGCCAGAATGCACGTGCCGTCGGCGGTATACGCCATGCTTGTATACGCTTGCGTGGAGGCGCTGTTTGCGGCAGATACTCTGTCGTCGGCTTTGCGTCCGCCAGAGATATCCTTGCGACCGTCTATAAGATTGGTTTGCTTGCTCGAACGTACGTCAAAGATCGTAATCTGTCCGTTGAGCGTCGATGCTGCGATCTCGGCACCGTCCGGACGAAACACCACGGATAGGACGTCTGAAGGTAAACTAAGGCTCTCCACGGCGCGAGACCGACCAAACACACTCCATATCCGCACGGTTCTATCCCAAGAACCACTTGCAAGCTGGTTCGCACCCGATGGACAAAAGGCCAGCGACGATATTGGGGCCTCGTGGCCGGAGAGCACGTCCAGAAGCCTCCCCGTCTGAACGGACCACATGAAGATCTCAAATGAATCCGTCGAACCTGCAGCAACAACCTCTCCCGAAGGGTCAACCGCCAGTGCAGAAAATTGAACGGGTGAAGGCGACGTAAAGGTGCGAAAATTGCGGTATCGAACAAGGTCATAAGCCCGTACGGTGCCGTCCAATGAAGCTGAGAAGAGAACCGAGCCTTGTTTGGCAAATGTCACGTCCATCACGGGAGCGGTATGCTCTGAAAAGGTTACGAAACAGAACCCAGAGTGGACCGACCATACTTTGAGCTTGCCATCGTCTCCTCCTGTGGCGATCGTTTGCCCGTCAGGCGCATATCCGATTGTGTTCATGTCGAAATAGTGCCCTTGTTGTTTGAGAACGTACGATTCCGACTGCCATTCCCAGACGAGGAGTTGCCCGAGCTTGCGAGCCCCAAATGCGAGCCACTCCCCCGATGACGAGATCGCTACGGAAGATATTTTTTCTTGTGAAATGCTGAGCGTATGTATGTTGGAAAACTGGGGCATTTCCCAGAGTCCAAAGGCGCCAGTAGAGAAACCGACGACGAGGAGATTTGATGGAGGGTGGAACGTCGTGCAGACAACTTTGGTTTTTGGGAGGTTGAAATAATGACGCTCGTGAATGCCCCACCGGGTCATAACGATAGTATTAGAAACGCTAAGTGGTGTCGGTGCTGCCGGTGAAGCAGATTCCTCGTCTTGGTCCATCTCCATGTCTTGGTCCGTCTTGGCCTTCCATGTGAATACCGCGCCGTCACGGCTCACCGTGTATATCTTCAGGACCAAACAGCATTGAGAATTTAGAACAATAAGGAATCACCAACCACTCACAGCTTTTGACTTGGTAGAAAAATAAGCCCCAATCACCGCGTCGCGATGACCCGCAAACGTTTTTGGACGGAATCCCTCCACAGGGTTCAGCGTAAACAACTTCGCTGTCATATCACGGGATGTAGTGATAAAACACCTATGTATGCGGGGCGAGTTCGTTGGTGGATCGGAGAAGAAAGAACGGTGGGGGGATACATACGTCGAATCTGGGGCCCACTGTATCCTCAACACCTCATCGTGATGCCCCGTGTACGTCCGATGCAACACGAACGGCGCAAACTCCCGCACGAGATGGTTGGGGGTACGCCATACCTGAACGTGCGCGTCGTGCGTCACTGCAATGTACCTATAACGTATGACGCAAGATGTGAAAAAGAAGGAACAGGTATCAGATGAGAGGCATGTGGGGACAAATTGAGCAAGACTCAATCACCCACTTTCCATCCGGCGAGAACTGCACATCCTTGACTGCCTTCTTGAAATGGATATGATGGAGTACGATGCCACGTCGAAAATGTACGAGTACAGCCCGCCCGTCGTCGTCGACTGACAGCAACAGACGCGCATCCGGAGAGAGTGCAATAACCGCAATGTCTTTTCTATTCTCAAATGGAAACGTTCTAGACTTGTTGCTGCGAAAGCACGAGCGAATGAATGCATAAGCACAGAGAAAAAAAAAGTTAGGGACGGCACAAAACAAAAGACGTCTACAAACGCACTTGACAAGATCAAAGACTGCCACACGGTTCCCAACAGGACTCAGCAAGCTGTTGCCGTCCTGAGTGAATAGCACATTTCCCTGTCTATATACCGTTCCACAGATGTTTGAGAACTGATGGAAGACGTCAGAAAGAGAGAGAGATGGATCGAAACGACGAACCTGATAGTTGGCTTTCATGCCTGCAAGGATGTGCACAGCCACAATGGTACTCTATGTCAGATGCTATTTGTGTTGTATTGCCCAAGTTCAACCGTGCACTGGACTATCCAAGAAGAAAGGTGTAAAGCTACAAAACGTATCATGAAACGTAAATGTCGTGAGTGCCAAAGTTGCCACTTGGTTCATTTCTAGCTCCCATCTAAGCACCTAGCAGGTATTCCAACATCGTCTACGGATGGTGACCGACCAAGAGCTGGTCCCCGACCCACAGCTCCGTCACCGACGGTTTGAAATGCTGCCGAGAACGAAGGTGTTTGAGTACACGCTAGCATCCCAGAGGTACGACAATACACACCTCACGAGTGTCACGGTAAGCTTTTCCAGCCCCCCACCTACTAGCCCACATGCTCTGTCCCCCGCATATGGGCACCTTTCTGCGAGGCCCAACATGCTTCCTCAGCGACGTTTCCCATACCTCCGATTCGGATTCGGATTCCCCCGAACTCCCATACGACAGCGCCGGCACCGGACTGTCAACCTCTCTCTCCTTTCCCGGCACCCAACTACCACCCGTCCTCGCCCCCTCATCCGTTTCCTGATGCCGCCGCCTCAACACCGCACACGCCTCACACAACCTATCCATCGGTTTTGGCGGCCATGTATACACCAGCCCGAGCAGCCTACTCTTCGCCTCCACTCGTGCCCGTACTCTGCCCTCGATAACCCTCGCCGTAAAAAATGCGTCGTCCTGTTCCGTGATAGACACGTTCTTCCACGGCTTGGGATCGGCCCCTCTCCTCACTCTCGGAACGGTGACGCGGGAGTACGCGTCTGCAACATCACTGCGTCCCCATGCCGATGAGGAAGTTGCCTCCGTGTGATCCACCTGCGGACGCACGATCGTACCGTCCTCAGCAAACAAGAAGACGTGTGGACCAGACATCCACACAGGGTTGAAGAACGTGTCAAGGTGGAAATAATTCCCCGACGCGTACTGAAAACACGAAAATGGAGACGAGTCGTCAGCCCTGGGCAAACGCAGTTAGAGTAAGTAACAATCGCGTACCTCGGACCGCTTTTCTGGTGATCTGAAAGTACCCGAAGGCGCCACCAGGGCGGATCTATAGTTGTGTTGGTCAAATCCACCAGACGCGTCAAGCCGTTGGTGGTGCGTAGTCATGGTGGTCTTGGAAAAAGTGGTAGCAGACGAGTACATAGTGGACTTCTCGCCGGAGAGTGGTATAGGTGTGCGGGATGGACAGATAGACATGTGAACCTCGTGGACGAATAATGCACTCGCTCGATCGTAAATATGTCGCGTGAGTGTGATATGAGACGTGATGTGCCACTAATGTGAGATGTAGGAGGATGGCGCCAACGTCAAGCGATGGGTAATACCCCCTGGCTAGGACAGCCCCGAGTTTTATACTATCCCATTCCGGAGTGACACCGTCCAGAACGAACGCGCGACGAGACGCGGATCGCTACCCATTGACTTTGTGTCTTTGCGGACATTCAACGTTCCACCTGGCCTTTGCGACCCTAAAATGGAACGACGCTAGCCGCCTTTGTCGTGTGGTCATAATGCGTTTTCAGGTACTAGCGGGATCTTTATCCTCCCTCTATATGCTACCGTCACGGGTCCTGGACATGTGAACAGAGCACCTCATTCCCGTCCAATACATAGGCAAGAGATCACGTCATGACGTGAAAAAGCGCACCAGATGATCGGGTCTTTGTGCGACCAATCACATCTTGCAAGCGAGCACGAGGACATATGTCGTGACGCTGGCACCATCCACATTCGAACCTTAGCCCAAGTTTGTGCCCGAGATGAGTAACCTGTAAAGAGATGGAGCTACCCAACTCTCTTGTCTCTCGTACTGAGGATACGAGGTTCGACTATATATGCAGTGGGTGGAAGGCCTGGGCAAACTTGAAGTCGAGGCAGAGGTTATATACTTGAAACTGTGAGGAGAATCACTCACTGTTCTAGTGATCAAGGAATAAGTGGCTGAGGTGAAGACAATGGATGAACCGAGGACGTGGAAGTCTTATTGACTGGTTGAGGGGAATCGCTCTGTGCATCCCCTCTTATATATACATGTGAGGTTCTTATCTACCAATAAGAATGGAAAGATAAGAACAATAAGAGATAAGGATGAGTCATGGGAAATGACTAAAGATACGGTCCCATCATATCATATGAGTAATACATTATCGTCCAATAGTATAAAGGACTCTTATTGTTACGAAATCGTACTTTTCCTTTGAACGATGACGCTTTACTTATTCTTCTTCCTTTACTTTTAACAGACACTGCTACGACTTCGCTACAGAGCGTCCTTGAAGACCTCTGCTAACATGTATTTCGAACCACGTGACTCCACGTGACTTATTGGTACGCTCTTGCCACAGTATAATTTCCTTCATCACGTGATCTGTGGCACGTGATCAATTAGCGGCACTTGCCGATTCCTGACAGACGGGACATTCTATGGCGGTATACAAATTCCTTTCAGACCACGTGATCCGCCACACGTGAGTCGGACTTCGGCCTACTTAGGTCAGCCGGACATCGGACCGGAGATTGCGATTCTAGACTTTGGGGCTTATCTTTGACCGTCAACCCCGCGGATACTTTCGGACTTCACATTCTTATCTTTTTCTCTGACTCATCAGGATTACGAGTATTCCCGATCGTGATCGTATCGGAAGACACATGCCACGGAGAGCTGTGTACGTTTCCCTTCTTATCTCTCTCTTACTCATCGGACATGACTCAGGATACGCTCCCATCGGGGCATGACGTGTACACTTACTGTATTAGGATACGCACAGCTTGGTCTGTGCACGATACCTGGACACTATTTAAGTAGTAGAGGATTCGACTGGAAACCCCAGTCTTATCCATTTGTTCATAGTTTCCAAGGACTTTGAATTTAGGATTACTCGCCGCTTGTCGGCTACTTGGACTATCTCTTCCTCCTTACTTCAATCTATCTGCTTTCTCTTTTTTACTCGATCGACATCTGAAGACGATTCCCCTATCGACAGAGGGAAGTTCTTGCCACAAGGACTTAGAAAGTACGGTACAACTCTAGCCTTAAGGTTAGGGTTAAGCGATTCAACCTTCGACTTTTCAATCTCGTTTCAGTATCTGGTGCGCCCCTAGAACCCGGCGTGCTCGTTCTTCTCTCTTCTTTAGGATATTTGAGTGACGCTTCGCATCAAACGACACCGTAGATCGACCCTCTAGCTCTTTTCAGGGACATACCAACAACTTCGCTCACCCTGCGCTCGCCAGTTTGGTAGTCGATTTTTTTTACACAGGCCCTACATCCGTCGGCAAACTGTTCCCGGAAGTTTTCGATCATGAAGTCCCAAGAGTTGCCGTTGCTATCGCTGCCACCGCCGTATGTTTAAATTTTTTTTTTCCACATACGACGCTTGTTAACATTGCAAAGCTCAAGGTTGTCCTAGATGAGGTTGTGACTTCACAAAGTGATGTCGCCTTCCGAGTCGGCCTATATTCACCAATTTACCTGCAGATGTTGGCACTGATGGGGAAATGTGACACCTCGCCGATTCATGCCGCCAAAACGAAGTCCCTTCGCATGGAGTGGGCTGCTTTAGGAAGGTATGTGTCTATTTTACTTTGTGTCTTGCATACTAAACCCCGGAATTTCTGCTTTTATACAGGGAAGGAGTAGAACAAGAAGGGCATGCTGCCATAGCAACTGGTTTTGATGTTGATCTTGATTGATTGTCTGTGTCGTCACCCCTTATCACTGGTCTTGAGTAGTGTGTCTATTCTTAGTGCAATTGTTATGTCATTTTATGCCATGATGTGTGTCTGAAAGTGGACTAATTGAGTGCTGCTGATACCTGATGAATCTGAGAT
>JBBPMU010000488.1:0-21250 GCA_038090475.1 Wakefieldia striispora | reverse complement strand
ATACAAACTAATATAAATATGACAATACAATTACTAATACAAAAAATAATACTTTTGATTTATTCATCTCTAGTATTAGTCAGCTGGGACAGTCTGGGCCAGACTGTGACAGACTGGGATGGGTCTGTGAAACGAGACAGAAGTGTCGAGGATTGAACTCAGAACCTCAAAGGCGAAGTCTTCGCCCCTGGCGGTATCGTCGTTCGAAAAGAGAGAAGTGCCTGTTTATCCTCTGGCTAGGAGTGTAAATGATATGAAGGTTTCCCAGTAATCCCTCAGAATATCCTAAGGGCGTCTAGCCTAGAAGAAAATACCCTGGGGAGTAAATTCCAAGTAGCAAAGACTGGGGAAACCAGTCTACAGTGTATCTACTTAAATAGTGTCTGGCGATATGCGCACAGACCATCCTCCGAATGAGGGAATACTCTGTATGGTAAATGTTCGTCAGGTGTCAAACCTGGTAATCCGAAAAAGGGAATGTCTGTCCGATAGGAACGTATCATGAGTAAAGGGAAATGAGTAAAACGCACAGCTCTCTATGGCATGTGCCTTCCGATACGATCACGATCGGGTAACATCGTAAGAGGAAATGACTAAGTGAAAGAATCGTCAATATGTCCAAAAGTAGAAAAGGGGTATTCCCAAAGAGATGCCGCCGGGAATAAGTCTGAAGGTCTCGACCGACGGCAATCGGCAAGTGCCGCAAAGTGATCACGTGCCACAGATCACGTGATGAAGGAAATTATACTGTGGCGGGAGCGTACCAAAAGATAGACATCATGTGACATCGAGTCACGTGATCTTCGAAGTACAGGTAGACGGCTTTCTTCAATCGGATCGCCGCAAGAAAGGGAGTCCTAAGTGAAGTTTTGAAAATGGTTAATAAAAGATAGCGTCTTTCAGGAATAAAGTATAGGGTTCGTAACAGTCTGGACTAGTTCTAGCCAGTTGGGAACCTTACTAGAGAAGCTAGAGGGTCTGTCTAGCCTGTCCAGTCTGTCCCAGTCTGTCCTAGTCTAGCCAATGCTGTCTAGCTAAGAGTAGGTTTGCTGATGTTGACACTCCTGGGTGTTGGAGCATTCAAGACTACCCATGCCATAGAACTAACCCTCTCCTCACCTAGGCCAACTGGCCTTGGGAGCATTCCAAGCCAACTCATTGCTGCAAAGCATCCCTTCCACAATCCTTCAGGTGCCCATGGCCATATACCCTATATTCGGCTTAGCATGGGTGACGAGTCCCAGCAGCTCTATCATGAAGCCAACATACTCTACTGGGCCATAGCGCTTCTCAATTTGTCTTACGACTATGTCGACCAATGTATTGCTGATGCAGAGCAGCCCCCTCCGTTTGACATTCCTCATCTCCGTTTCATCGAGGCTGGCCTTTTGTTTGCCTATTCTGCTGAGTGCGGTGAAGGCACTAGTGCAAGTGGGTCCAAAGGGGGGGCTATTGGGATGACTTGGCTTGCTGAGGAAATCATTCGTGATGAGTTTTTCAAGTTCATTCACAACGGAGATGCTTCCCCTTGCCAATTTGCTAATCCCAGCGAGGCTAATGAAATCGCTCAGTTTCTGTCATTCACGCAACATGTACAATACACAAAGACTGCTGGGCAGGTGTATATTTCAGACTATCAGGGTAAGTGCATCTTTGCATCAATGTAAGGCTTGGATGTGCTAACCACCAGTGTGTACAACAGGAAGTACAATGCTCTTAACAGACCCACAAATTCTCACCCATCCATGAGTATTGTATTTTGTGGTGCACCAGTAATCTAATGCAATGGTTTGTAGCGATGTGGGCGCTGGTTTGAATCTGTTTGGTGACAGAAATGTGGAGAAGGGGGTTGAGTTGTTTGAGAAGCAGCACTGCTGCAATGAGAACAGATACTGCCGCTGGGCTGGGTTCAAGATGTCACCATTCGAACAGTGAGGAGTCGTAACATATTTGGCTTATGAATTCATACTTGTCATTCTTGTTTCTGACAAGCAAACTTTTTTTGACATTGTATGTTGTATTTTACACGGCCGACTCGCACAAGTGATTGGTGTCCGGTGTCCTGCACCGACGTTTACTAAACGTAGTATACAGGCGGGAGAAGTTGATCTAAAAAGAAGTTGTTAATCGAAGAAGGGGGCGCGAACGTCCGGCTTTCCATAGAAAAGGAAAATACGCGAAGCGGTGCTGTGTCGCTCGGACCGATTCGGTGGCCGGAACCGGAGCGGTCCTTACACAACCTAGGAAAAGCAAGCGCAACTGTTCATTGGATGGATCTCATTGTGAGTGGTTTCCCCCGGCGATTACTCTGATCATCTGTAGATGCACATCTCGCTAAACGCAAAGGAACAACTCTTCGTAAAATTTACACCCTGACCTTTCCGCAGGCTGGGGTGTGACTTGTATGACGCTTCCTAAGGGCTCGTTATTCGCATATCTCGTCTGCGAGCCAACCGCGCTACCGGACGAGGCTCAAGCAATCTACAACGCCGTCGACGGCCCGTCGTCTTATCTAGCAAGCCTTCCACTGTGGTCCTTGTCCCACCTGGGGAACCAGCTCATCTTAGGTCCGTCTCAGGCGACCATTGCAGACAGCGCCACTGTTTCCTTCTGCTGTCCTTCAGCGTTCGTCATCGCGCTGTACCGCTCCGATCTCCGGTTCTCACATATTGCTGCCTTAAGACGGCGAGCTTCAATGTCCGAGAGGCAGAGGTACTGGGGCAGCCAAGAAATGGTTCAAGTCCAAAGGGCTAGCGTCATTATACAGGAGGTAGAGAAACATAGACACCTCGTCGTCTCATATCCGCGTATGGTGGAAGAAGTGGGCTCCTCTGAGTTCGACGAGGTCGTAGAGGGACCCTAAGTCGAACGACGGCCCCTCCACGCCAATTTATCGTTTACCACCTGTTCTAATCACAGATCACGGTGGTCGAGTACAGAGACCACCGTGTTGTTCATCCCCAGAACCGGTCCGCCGACTGTCGGGTGTCGCAAGCATCACTCAGAAACTCACCTTTGCTAACTTTAGTCGCAGATCCGCAGCTGTGGACATTCCAGAGCCATTGCCGACGCCACTACCCGGTATGGTGCTGATGGAACTGGCTCAACGGCACCGGTGGTCCTGCAGGGTGATACAGCGGGGCGTCTCAGACATCTGCTTATTCTGCCGACGCTTGGACGTAGTGAGACTAATCCTACGACCGGTCCAGCAACCGAACGGCGATCTACCCGCCGTTGCCCAAGTTTCAGTGTCGGGGGAGGCCCATCACCACCCAAGTCAGAAATTCTCAAGTCTCGCACCAACCCGAACACGAGTGCACAGAATCCCCTGTACACGCTGCATCTAACAGAGCCGACGTCGATTCCCACACCTGAACGTCAGTACCGAATGACGCCGTATGAGTATTCCGGTGTTGCGTCGCAAGCAGAGTTAGTCCGACATTCTTCCTAACCTCGCAATGGAGATCACGAGGGTCAAAAAGGTGGAGGTCGTTGGTTCTTTTGGTTTAGGCATGCTGTATGTAGAATAGGACGAGCCGTCTGCAATGATATCATGCGTTCTGCCAGTCTACGATATGTACACGTCGCCGGAGTGGGGACGTGTGGTCTGACGGTATGTTCAAAAAAGCTACGCAGAACCTCGGTATGAATTTGAACGTCCTCATGATCCACAACAACTTTACGAGACGCTTTTCCCTACTTCTAGTAGTCATAGAAAACTAGCGCTCTGACTTCAATAGATTCTCTCAAGGGTGCTCCCTTCGGGCTATTCGGGTCTTGGAACCCGGTGTGAGGAGCAAGGATAGCCACACTTCCATCTTGCACGGAATCGAAACTAGATGTTCACCTCAGTCAATCACCTCCTACCAGGCTGCGGAGAGCGAGATCCATACCACTTGATCAAGACAAATTCATCCGGCTCCACTCCCCTCATATACTTCCACTTGTGTGCCTCGTTGTACCTGACACCGTACGTCTCACCCTCTCGATCTGGGTAAATGAGTGCCACGGGCATCAAGTCCCGCTTGAAGTCCACACTCCGAAAGTCACATAGCGCGAGTGGCCAGTCGAGCGCCGCATGAGAGATCGGACGCCACAAGTTAATGATTTGAAAACGGCGTTTAAGCAATGCAGGCGCGTCGGAAGCGGGGAGGTGGCGATGGACGCGAGCAATTGACGATGCAGTGGTCTGGTCCACGTGTACCAATGATACCGGTTGACGTGTCTGAGGACTGTCATCGGCCTGTCCGGGTCGACGGCGGCGGATGGCTGGGTCAGGTGCTCGTCAGGGGCTGATAAGATGCGGTGGGAACGACGCACTGTTGTCAAAGATGACGACGTTGCTCGCCCCGGTGAGTTTCTTGATCAGCTCGATACACTCAGGGTAGTATTCTGCCTCGATCTCTTTCTCGTCGCGAAAGCTGGAGTGACTGGAGGCTGCCTTTCCAAACTGGAACCCGGCATTGTCGAGGTTGTATTGGTCCTCTGAGCCACGGATGTTCTCGATGTCGACCACGCGGGGTTCTTCGACCCAGTTGCGAGGATGTTGGCCTGTTTCACTGTCGGCGTTGATGTGATGGAAAAGCCGAGTGCCGTCTGTGTTGGGGTGAAAGTAGTTGAGGGAACCGGTCGTGGCGTAATTGTTCGGGGACATGGTGGTAGGATGGAACGACGCTCAGCGGGATCAGATAGCGTCCGGTGGTATATATAGCGGCAAGGCGTCAGATTATCGGTGTGAGCGCGTTCTGCATGCTATTTTGACTCTGGATGACAAATGGAACGAGGGAGGATGGGAATCGAAGTCGCTGTTGCTCACGCTGTTCAACATCATGTGAGGCATTACGCGAGAGCCGGGCAAAGTATACTTGGAGTCATTACCCATAACCGAATTTGCAAACAACTCGGATGCCAGTGCAACAACTGTACTTCGAGTTCCACAGTATCTGTTCCTAATGGGAGGTGAGAGTCTCGAGATACCACCTACCGTGCCACCAGCAGCGTGAATATTGTGCTAATCTTCCTTCCCTGAGGATGATACTATTATGGTGTAACGTGGTTCCAGGCCAATTTACCACCTGCAATACCTTTTCACCTCACCCACACCGATCGAATAGGTTGCACGACGTCACAAAATGAATAACGAATAAACGACGGTGCAACGTATTTTTCCAGTGCAACTTGAATAGACTAGTTGTACAAAAATATCTTGACCAACTTCAAGTTTACCTCCTAACTCGGGTTTGCTGTCCCCCGCTAGCTGCATCTTTCCGGATTTCATCAAGCATGAGCAAAGGAACGGCTCGCTCTATGATTGCGTACGAAAAGCGATGCAAGGGGTCGAGTGTAGCTAACGCACACCCAGGGTTATTGGTGCGGCTGGCACTGGTAAGCTACGATGTTCTCGACGGCGACGGACTAACGCCAGTGGCTACGGTATACTCGACCTTACCCCTTCAGGCACTAGGGAGATCGACGGCGGGTGGTACGGTCACCGTATCTGAAACAAAGCATTAAGCTTGTGTAGGTGAGTGGGATACGAAAATGCAGAGAGACCCGATGACAGAAACTTGAAAGAGCGACGGGTCTCAAGCGAGATATGATCGTCCATCGTAGCATACATGTACAAGTGTCATGAATCCTAAAAAGTGTCCTGCCAGAGAGCAAAGAACTGCGAGTGCTACACTGTCCGTTCTGCACAAACCATTACGCGCAAAGATATGGATAAAAAAGAATAAAGAAACGATGCTCATACTGGAAGATGCTCCACTGGTAGGAGAGGGCGTTTTTCTGCTTCATCTGCCTCCAGATCCTCCAGCTCAGGACTGTCCTTCCTCCCGTGTGGTATCTGAAGCGATACGTGAATGGTAAGAAATGCCATCGTTGAGTTTGCGCACCAACTGCCATAAGAAAGTAGGAATTTTACCAGACGAAGTTCCACACCGAATGGGAGGCGACTCGATGGCCTCACCGAGCGGCTCCCGTACCAACTTGGAGGTCCGGCTCCACAGGTAGCCCGCGGTGAGGAGCCCCCAATTTGGGAGGTGAACTTCGTCGGTGTGTAACGTGTGTCGGTCGTTGCTCTGAGTGCGCATGGCTGCGCGTGCCACAGCCGAATACGCTACGTGATGGACACACAGGTACACCCCAAATGCCAAAGATACGACAGCGATCAGGGCGCACAAGAGGGGCGTAGAGATCCTAGCTGGTAGCGAGATTGAGTTGCTTTCAAGTTAGTCTCATCGCATGGTCTACTAGTACGTACCTGCTTGTTCGAAGCCCACTGGCAGGATAATGCCAAGCACTACGGCGAAACCAAATGCCAGGTGGATGGTTAAATATGCCAAGTCAACACATGCTTGTGAGCGGCGTCGTACCGCCCACATGCCGGCAACAAGACAAATGGCTGGGGCGAGGAAAAGAAAGATAAGGGTTTGCGCAAAGGCATGGAGCAGAGGACGGGGTAAGAAATAGATGATTGGGGAGTATATGCCACAGAGGATGATGTAGTACAGGAGGAAGGTGCCGAGCATGCGCCAGGGAGATGGCTCATGTACTGCGTGAGTAGAATTCACTGGCTGCAACATAGTAACGGTGATGGGCTAGGACTGCTTGATAGGGGGTCAAATCCTCAGACTCATACGTACGGTTACTAAGAAACTTAGTAAGGTGGCTCGACAAGTAGTGGCATCACAAAAATAGTGGAAGGTTGCTAAGTTGCTGGTCCCAAAACGTACATGGCTGCGCCCGAATAAACTTTATTTGCCAAATAGTCTTGCCACATCGTCACAACCAACACCCGTGCGGACTGTGGTTTTTTTACGCGAAGTCACCCAATATCCGACTTCTGCTATTTTTGTGATGTGTAAGTGCCACTATGAAATGCTAATGAAATGATCAAACTATGTAAGCGGTCAACACATCGTTCGGCGTCACTTACCTCGAAGGCATTTTCCGAATGCCGGTGTTGCACCGACAGTGATAGAGGAGATGGTTTTTTGGTCTCAGGAACATTTTGTTGCACTAGACGTTGCAAAGTCATTCCGAGAGACTTCCCCCGTGGAGCTTCATTCTTGCTTCCATCTCCGGTGTCCTTGGTTACGAGTCCTTTAGAAGGCGAGTTCTGACTCAGGATTACAAATGGGACGAGAGAGGACGGAAATCGAAGTCACTGTTGCTCACGCTGTCCATCATTTGAGGCATTACACAAGAGAGAGACCCGTCGAGGCCACAGGGTACCGGATTGCCAATGGAGCAAACTTAAAGTATACTCGGAGCTTTACCCATGGACCATAGCCGAACTTGCAACAGCCTCACTTTGAGTTCCGCTGTTCTGTTCCCCAATTTTCCACCCGCAGTACTCTTTCACCTCACCCACTCCAACCAAATAGGTTGCACCACGTCACAAAATGAATAAACGACGGTGCAACATGTTTGCAATTGAATGAGCTGGCTGTACAAAAGGTTCTTGACCAGCTTCAAGTTTGCTCCCCAACTCGAGCTTGCTGTTCCCCGCTAGCTTCACCTTTTTCTGATTTCGTCAAGCATGAGTAAAGGAACGGCTCGCTCTATGATTGCGTACGAATACCATGCGATGAAAGAGGTCGAGTGTATGTAACTAACACACATCCAGGGTTATGGGTGCGACAGGCACTGGTAAGTACATGGTGAAGGGCTAATCGTCACTGCATGCCTACTCGACCTTTCCCCTTCGTGTGCTAGGAAAGTCGACGGTGGGTGCTTGTCACCTCTGTACCATCCACGCATTTATGCCTTTTTGACATAGTTCATCAAGCTTGTCACCAACGACGAAAGCGTTCGCATCGGGCACACGCTCGATTCCGAAACGTCCGCAATCCATACGACTCAGTACACGGACGAGAAGACCGGCCGTATCGTGACGCTCGTTGACACACCAGGTTTTGACGACTCTCGAGAAGGGATTACTGACACGGATATCCTGGAGAGAATCGTACGCTTCCTCGAACCTGAGAATGGGTAAGCCCTGTTTGACCGATCTGGCATACGGCCCACTTTCTGATTACCGCTGATCTTCAGGGTGAAGCAAACGCTGAATGGTATCGTCTACGTGCATCGTATCTCTGATCCCCGCGTCGGTGGCCTTGGGCGAAAGAATTTGAAAATGCTGCAGGCACTCTGTGGAGATAAGAACCTTGGCCACGTTCGTATCGTCACTACGAACTGGAGTCGCGTCACCGACGAGGAGGGGACTAGGCGCCAGGGTGCCCTAGCACGTGGGGCCTTCAAAGAACTTATCGACAACGGGGCAAAGGTACGCCGCCACTCGGGCAGTATCGCGTCCGCACAAGGCATCTTGTCCGAACTCGTCACGCTCTCATCCGTGACGATGCAAATCCAAGAGGAGCTGCGACGGGGGACGAAGCTAGGTGATACGTCAGCCGGCGCTATCCTCACCGCTGAGGTACGCGAGTTGAAGAAGAAACACGAGAAAGAGTTGGCGGATTTGAGGAGAGAGATAGAAGAAGCCGTGGCCACTAACGATCTCACTCTGAGGGCCGAGCTGGATCAAGACCGGTTGGAACTTGAGAAGCAGATGGAACATACCGAGAAGGAACGGAATAGGTTGGATAGAGTACTCAAGGTCACTCCTACAGACACAACAGCAGAGGAGTGCAATGCGGCCCAACGACCAGTGCCCGAAAACCACGGTTGGCCGTGGAAGTTATGGAATCTGTTCAAGTCTGCATCAGGATTTTGACGAAAGAGGCGTAAAGATTATGATGCAGCGCTTTTTCCTGCAATTCTTTTTCATAAATGTATATTGCAAATTAGTCGTTGAACAGCAGAGTTGCCATGTCTCACCCTATCTAATGGACTAACCACGAGCGTCCTTCTCGTTGTATACGTAGTCACCACAGTGCGTCATATGCTAGAGCCCCAAGCGCGGAAATATAAGCAGGCCGGTTGGAAATGTGGATGAATGAGACTGATTACAATACATAGGTGTAACTTGTGGTAATCATATATATGTCTTCGTAAGCGGGAGATGTTGTACTCTGACACCGCTGCATCATGGAATGAAAAGACAGGGTCAGGATTCTGCTGGTATTACAATATGATGCTAAGGCGAAATGGATACAAAATAGCTAACGACAACACCTCGACGCGACACTCCGGGCTACTTTTAGTAGTCGTAGAAAACCAGTGCTCTGACTTCAATAGACTCTCTCAAGGGTGCTCCCTCGGGAGTATTTGGGTCTTGGAACCCCGTATGTGGAGTAAGGATAGCCACACTTCCATCTTGCACGGAATCGAAACTAGACGTTTACTTGTCAACAACCTCCTAGCAAGCCGCGGAGAGCGAGATGCATACCACTTGATCAAGACGAACTCGTCCGGCTCCATTGCTCTCATATACTTCCACTTGTGCGCTGCGTTGTACTTGACGCCAAGCGTCTCGCCCTCTCGATCTGGATAAATGAGCGCGACGGGCACCAAGTCCTCTTTCACGTCCACACTGCGGAAGTCACAGAGTGCGAGTGGCCAGTCAAGCGCCGCGTGAGAGATGGGGCGCCACAAGTTAATGATTTGGAAACGGCGCTCAAGCAACGCGGGTGCCTCGGAAGCGGGGAGGTGGCGATGGACGCGGGCGATGGACGACGCGGTAGTCTGGTCTACGTGTACGGCTGACACTGGTTGACGTTTCAGTGGACTGTCCGCTACCTGTCCCGGCCGCCGCCGGCGGATGGCTGAGCAATTTAACAGGCATATGGTAAACGAGCTCATCTCCGCATATCGGGAGGGAATGACGCACTGTGATCAAATATGACGACGTTGCTCGCCCCGGTGAGTTCCTTGATTAGCGCGATACAATCGGGATAGTATTCTGTTTCGACCTCTCTCTCGTCGAGAAAGCTAGTATGACCGGATGCTGCCTTTCCAAACTGGAACCCGGCATTGTCGAGTTTGTATTTGTGCTCCGAGCCGCGGACGTTCTCGACGCTAAGGATGTGAGGATCTTGGATCCAGTTGCGAGGACGCTCGCCTGTCTCCTTGTCAGCGTTGGTGTAAGTGAAAGGCCGAGAGCCGTCAATGGGGGGAAGGAAGTAGTTGAAGGAACCGGTCGTAGCGTAATTACTAGAGGACATGTCTGATAGGATGATCGTAAAGGAAGAATGTTCTGCGAGATCAAACAGCGTCCACTGGCTTATATATGCGTGTACCTGGGAGTCATGCGACTCATCAGATGGCACGGATTTATCAGAGAGAATGACTATTTCGATCCGGGCTTACGAATGGACAATAGAGAGATGCGTAAGATGGGAATCAAAGTCGCTGCTGCTGACGGATGTGCAATAGACGTGTTGTTCAAAGATGACGCAAGTGTGGGACCGAGTCGCCGAAGGCGCAGGGCGCAAACTTGAAATGGAAGAACATGCACATTGACCTGTCGTTCGTAGCTCGAACTCGACCCGAAATAACGCCCGAGGGTTCGAGCACTTTGCAACTGGAGTACTAGTCAAGCTACAAGTCCTGGACTTGCTCGGAGCACGAAAAGATTTTCAGAAAGCAACAAGCGCAAATAATACTGAGGACAATCCGGCCCGGGCGGAATAGAGCCCCACCACAGTATTAATGCTGGAACGGCTCGTCGCAGCTACGTGTCACAGAGCACCTCATAAGTAAAGTATATCAACCCCATCCCCGTCGCTCATACCGGATATGAACCTCTTTCGACCGCCCTCTGAGTCATAACGGTTATTCAGCCTTTCATATCTAACGTACTGACGAATTCTCTTTCTCCAAGAGAGGCACTGACGCACCGTCCTGTCGGGTTGGTTCGGTCACCGCCGGTGGTTTGGAGCCACAATCGCATCCGCCAGGCCCTCTTCCTTGTGCCTCGTCTCGCTAACTGTCGACAACGTCATATCCGCGATGGCGCGGTGGCCGCATTGTCGCCATTGCAACGACCGTACACACTGGGAGAGCAAGGACTATGACATGTCGGAGCGTCAAACGAAGTCGCGAGATGAGGGTGGGCACGTCGGAACGACAATCCGTACCCCTCGGACGAAGTGGTGGGGTGAGGGCGGGCAAGGCGGGCACGTTAAGGGCGGCTACATCAGCAGGTGAGGACAAGGTGAGGAGCCGTGAGTGGGGCACAAACGAGGCCACAGAAGAGACTCCTGTGAGCCTCGCTCTAGGACAGGGGGCTCAAGCATTGCGTGGCCCCCCAAATGGAATTTACACAGGACGAGGTCTAGTTGAAACTGGCGGATTCGGAGTTCAAAAAATGTGCTGTGCTTGATGATGATGTAAGTATGTGATTTCGTAAAGTAGGGATTGGCATAGTTTCCGAGAAAGGTAATCACGGCATTGCGCGGTACCAACTTGCGCCACTGACAGGTTTGCACCGTTCCTTTCAGATCGTAGGCGCTACATTCCGGCTTTCTAGGAGAAGCGGCGAAAACCCGGTCAGGCACTATGTCATCCCAGACGCGGTAAGCGACGCGTTCGACTCGGGATCGCACCACCGGAGTTTCCTGAATCGATCGCGCCGCCGCAGTCTGAAAGGATGCCGGTGCATATTGACCTGTCGAAATCTGGATCTTTTCAGGTCGCTTTACTCGCGCTCAACGTCTACATGTGTTGGCATACGATACACCTCGTTTCACGATCTCATCCCATGATCTACCAGGTAATCATTCGGACCGCTGGAACCCTTAAAAGGCCAACAATGATTGCACTCATACCATCATCACCCCCGTCTGCTCCTTTTTTTCTACTCTAGTCATGTCAGCCGAAGCCCAGCTCGAAGCTCTTCTTGAGATAATCAATACCTCCGCTCGTCAAGCCATCGCCGAGTACAAGAAGGTTGGTCACGACGTCCCCACAATCCACTCCAAGGGATACCACCCCTTGGATATGGCCACCGATACCGTAGCACTCAAGAAAGCTATGAGACTACTCGAGGGTTCCTGCCAGCAGCTGTGTGCCTCATTGGCCCCACCCCAGCACACCTTTCACAGTGTGAGTTGGGCTGGAACGGAATACTTTTAAAGAGAATACGGCTGAACATCATCCTAGTTGGCAAAGAATTTCGAATTTGCTTGTGTACGCGTCGCTATTCGTGCAGAAATCGCAGATGCTCTAGAGAGTTATCCAGAAGGTCTGCATGTCGACGGGTTGGCTAGGTTGGTCAGCTTGGAGAAGGGGAAGCTTGCACGTGTGCTCCGTCTCCTCGCATCGAAAGGCTGTTTCACAGAAGGTAGCGTTTGATTCCTTCTGCTACGGAACACTACTCATGTCCGCCATAGTAAAGCCAAACGTCTTTGCGAACAACCGTATCTCGCTTGTAGCACTCTCGAATTCCAACGTTGCCGCACTCGCACTTTTTGAAGCACAGGATATCATCCCAGGTGCGCAAGTGTTGTATGAATCAAT
Source organism: Wakefieldia striispora (assembly GCA_038090475.1). Classification (NCBI taxonomy): domain Eukaryota; kingdom Fungi; phylum Basidiomycota; class Agaricomycetes; order Agaricales; family Hymenogastraceae; genus Wakefieldia; species Wakefieldia striispora. The sequence goes on along the minus strand of JBBPMU010000488.1, from coordinate 8,827 downwards.
GTCGGAACAAGACTGGGCAGCAAGTTACCATCCGGATAAGGCACCCCTTATGTACGCACTCGAAGACAAGGGCGTCAAGGGTGACTTCTTCGATTGGATAAAGCAAGACGTATGTCATTCCCTCTATTCTGTGTACCTACAGCGCCTCTTTATTGACGCTATGAAAACCTTAGGCCGAACAACGCAACGTATGGAGCTCGTTCTCAGGGTAGATCAGCCACTGACATATTTGAGTAGCGCTATCATCATGCTATGATGGGTCTCGGTCCCATCTCGGGAGCTCTCTCCGTTTTGAACCGTAAGTAAGATTTTTCTCATTTTATTTGAGTCCTCCAACCTCCTTTCAAAGATTACCCGTGGAATGAGATAGAAACCGTCTGCGATGTCGGCTCAAGTATTGGAACGTTTTCTCAACCCCTTGCTAAAACATTCCCGCATCTTAAGATCACTGATCAAGACCTCCCCGAGGTTCTCGCGCGCGCTAAGGACGTAAGGACATTTCCGTTCGTCATCGTAGCTTTGAATCCAGTCGCCTGTGGATGTGGTGGGCATGGAGAACTAATCCTATTGCATAACATAGGTCTGGGCCGAGAATGCGCCCGAGGTCCTGCAAAGAAACCAGGTTCAATTCGTTCCCCTGAACTTTTTTGAAACAAGCCCTGTGAAGGGTCAAGACGCGTACTACGTTTGTGTCCATTTCCTTCTTTTACCTTCCGTTAGTGACGGACTTTCGGTTTCAATGATCACTAGCTCCGTAACATCATTCACGACTGGCCCGACGCGGAAGCTGTGGTCATCCTGAGGAATGTCAGAGATGCGATGGCTCCCCACAGTCGGCTGCTTATCCGTAGGTCTTATCCACCCTAACCCTATGCCGCTCGACATGTCTGATTTGCTGCACTACAAACAGACGACCTCATCCTGCCGCCAGTCAGCCGTGATCTTGACGCGACATCCGACATCGCGCCGGAACCGTTGCTCCCTAACTTCGGGCACGGAAACAACGTCAAATACCAACAGGACGTGAACATGTTGATCATACATAATGCAAAGGAGAGGACGCTGGACGATTCGATGGCGTTAGGGTGGGTCGTTGGTCTTGGAAAGGGCAACGGTGCACTGCTGATGACATTTCTTCCAGACGTGCGGCTGGCTTGCGGTTAGAGAAGGTGTACGATCTTGGGGAGACTACGGTGCTCGAATTCAGGCTTGCTTTCTAAGGAGATGTGTATATTGTTGATGTTGTTGTTGTGTGTATAGATGTGTGATGCGAGTGTTCTGGACGCACGGCGATCTGCTCCGTCCCTACATCCGTTCCTTCCCGTTGTCTCCGGTCTCACATGTTCCTTGTCCTCTGATTCACCAAGTTTCCGTGTATTGTTTCGGACTCTCTACTATGCCAGGTGTTCACCCGTCACGATCACGCCATACGGTACCCACTAGCTACGCCGCACGAGAATAAGTAGCCGAGCTCTCGTCTGTATATTCCCTAATTTTGAGATCTTCATTCACTCGCTTTCATTGTGGTTCTTTTCGGGTCGCCGTTTGTGAGGTCCTGACAGTATTCCCCCTCCATCGAACGCGGGTGGACGACAATGCTTGTTTTGACGTACTTCTGCTAACCGCCTAGCGACAGCAGGACCTAGGTCTAGATTATCGAAATAAATGTAGTATGGCCAATACGGTGCGGACGCCTGGAGTTCTGACAGAAGAGCCGTAAAATTTACAGCGGTCCGCTTTCTCGGGCTCATTCCCAAAAATGTATGGTATTTTTTTTGCATTAATCATCGAATGGCATAGACTGCTGCCTCGGTCTTGGTCTTGGTGTGTATGCAACGGAATGATCCAAGATGAAGGCATGATCACGGATTTGATCATTCAATTTGCCAAGCGTTCAGGTGGCTGGTGTGCATCGGTCGCGCCGACAGGACGCTGCGTTAGCGAGACTCAGCAGATGGCCAGGTGATCTGGATCTGTCGAGCGAATCAGAGCGCATCAACGAATGCCTGATGAATGGCTGCAGCACGACATGGCCGAGTTGATTCAAACTACTGGGCGCTGAACAAAAGGGCACAGGGAACTCGTCCACCATTGCGGCTGGAATAGGCCGTACGAGTTCGCGATGGAAATCTCATCCAAGAGACTCAAGAGTGTCCGGAGGTTGTCATGCTGTAGTCTGAAGGCCTGAAGCTGAGCGCCAAAAGTGCTTCAGTCCGTTCAAGCACGTGGTGCTGCGAACGAACGGTCGCCATCCAATGCGACGAAGTAATTAAAGGTCCAATAGGTAAGTAGTGTGAGGGTTATCAACGAGTCCATGTCCATGGTAGCGTACAAAAAGTCCATCGTCAAAACGCGATCTCGGCCACTCTACTAGGCGATCGCATATGCCGTTGACGCGGCGACGATAAGCTCGCGGACGACACCGTGACGACCAACTGTGAGGGAATGGCTGTCAGCGGCAGGAGCGTCCATGCCGGTGGTATGACCGCCGCGACAGGTGTGCGTGCCACTGCCAGTGTGACCGCGTCAACCGGGCAACTTCAAACAAGATGCGAAACCTACCCGACAAGACGTGCCTCCCGAAACACGTTACGTGCTGGCGCACCGTCACCAGGTCTTTGAACGTGCAGTAAAACGCGTCAGGAACCTTGACGCGCTGTTCAGCAGGCGGGAACGTACCAGGACCGAGCCCGTCAAGACGGTAAAGCACCGTGGTTGCGCTAGCGACGGTCCAAAAGAGGACCCAACGAAGGACGCCGTTGACGACTAATTCGCGAGCATGGGGGGCATCGACTGGGAAAAAGCGTTGGCGTCAGAACCATGCGGTGCATGTAAACAGACGCAACGCGTACGAATCGCCCTCAAGATGACGCTCGCATGGTCGTCCGTGTCGACGGGCGCATCATGGTTTGGCAAGGTCGGAATTCGAGGTGTATCATGAGATTGGGGTGGAGAACGACGAATTATACGAGATATAAACTGGCTGGACAGCGCTCCGAGTCTGACCGGCAGAGGGTCGAAAACGATGGCGATAGATACGAGGCAAAGAGCGACAATGAAAACACGAATGTGGACAGAACGAGACATCGAGGCGGATGCCATACAGGCGATTACACTTTTTTTTATTGCATCGGGAGCCAAAGTTCCGTCCCTGACGGGCGGCTCCATGGGTAACGTCAAAGGTCCCACAAGGCCACAATTGAGTATGTATGTACATACTCTGTGTCGCGCTTCGCGAATCTACACGATGGCGCGGGGGTGATATCTTATCAGGCTTCACGCTGGGTGGGAAGCCTCCCTACCCCCCACTCGCTCTACCCCACATTGCAACCTGCCACCTCTGGGTCGTGCCCCCAGGCATGCACAAGTCCTGTCCTGGATCAGCGGCCTACTCCCAGAGGAGGGTGTAAGGCAGGTAGTTGGTACCCTAAACGGTCTCGGAAGGGAGGACGGTAGGGGTAGCGGTAGTCCCCTGATGAGAGCTTTTGCAGGCTCGAAACCGCCCAACCCGTTCCCCTTACCTACCCCTGCTCGTACTGTAGGTGGCCTTCTCGCCGCCGCCCGACCCTAGTCCTTGGAGAGGGGTGTCCGACGGGCGAGCAAGTGGATGGGCCCGAGTACTCACTCCCCGCACACGGACAACGATCTGGACCCCAGATATGCCACTGTGTAGAGCCGATGCGACACCTGGGATCATTGTCAACGGGGTATTATGGATACCATGCCCATATGCACTCGATAAATCCATCGACCACCCTCGGCTACGCAACTTGAAGCCCAACTCGCCACGCTCTCAAACATACAAAGAATGGGGTTAGGCGCGGGGATGCGTACTTGACATAGTATATACACACGGGACGGTCGTCATGATTCAATCTCTCGATTGCATTCCGCTCGCAAGAAGCTCGGAATGTCTCCATCAAACCTACCAGTTCCTCATCAGCATCCGAGACCAGCACAATGATCATCCCGTAAGAAAACGAGACACACCACATCCAGTCCAGTTTATCAATATATAGATGGCAATACTTTCCCTGCCTCGCCGTCCATTGAATCAGCGCATCCGCCAAATTTTCATCCGGAAACGCGTAATTGTACCGAAAAACAGTCGACTGTACCGTATATGTCTTGCACTCATAGTTACTCTGGGGTTCGTACTCAGACGTGGGTTGCAGTTCCCATCCGTAACAAAGTACGGGATCAAATCCGAGAGGTTGTGAACCCGGGCTGAGAGGCGGACGCGGCTTGACGCCAGTTTGGTCCAGGGGCACCACCCACGTGTATTTATCGCCAACCCACCGCTGACTTTTCATCACGAGAGGAGGTTCCAATGGATACTGCAAATCCTCGGGACGAGGTGTGAAGTAGATACGCCAACCACGTTGAATGTATTTTGAAATGGCCGCGGGGGCGCTCATCCCTTTTGGCATACCGAGGCCAGTCCGCTCCACCAGGGTTGCCAAGGGATAGAGTGAATACGCGGCGTCGGACGTCACAAAATTCATTACGCATGCTGGGGATGTGACACAACGACTTGAGACACGGAGGCTATCAATGCCAGGGAGAAAAAACTCACTAGAGTGAAAGCCAAGAATAGCCTCTACTGGGGACGCGGCCGCTTCGATTACCTGGACCTTCAATATCTCCTGTTCCGAAGTCCCAGGCTTTTGAAAGGTGTAAACACGCTTTATCCCTTCCAAAGGATATACTTTTTTGTCCTCATTCTTGCGAATGCGCCGTCTGGTGCCGTTCCATGTGTTAGGGATGGCTTCCATCCAGTCTTTCCGTCGACGACTGGAAGGAACGAACTGGTACCCTTCGTCTTCCACAAGGAATTGAGCAACCTCAAACGAATGTCCAGGATGGGTGTAGAGGTCGAGGTCAGACTCGGGGTAGAAACACCTGTCAAGGAACTGGAGGGCATTCGAACCAGAGATAAGCGTGTTGGTTTTGGCCTGAAGAGAACGAAACGCGACGGGATTGGAAAAGAATCGGGATAAATGGTTGTTGATATTAAAAGCTCTGGTCTTGTAGTCGGCTACGGCGAAGTAGGCAACACGACAGGTGAAAGTCAACCGAACGAGCTCGCGAAGCGACAGGTGAGTGAGTACAGGATCGTAGATTGGCGGGCAAGCAAACGCCCTCGCGAAGCCCACCAGCTCATCGACATCGATGTCCATGGTAGCCATGATGGGGAAACCAGGTGCTACCAGCGAGTGTCTTACGAGATTCGGCACAAGCAGAAACAATGAGCTTTTTTGACGCCAAAGATCGCGAAAAACAGTTGATTACATAACACGAGTTTGGCCACCGTGAAACAACCGTCCCCGAACCCCTTGACAAGAACTGTGGACTCTGATAAGACACGGCCGAGCATACCCCGCGGGTGTTTTTACCACTAAGGAAACCCGTGGGTCAAGATATTCACTGAGGTCAACACACAGCATCACCTTTGAAACTGCGATTTGCAGCCGCTTTATGGAAGGGTACTAGAAATGAGACGGTCTTCGTACCCAATGGTCCTACGGGAGACTAAACCTGACTGCCATGCATTTTGTTATACGTCCGTCAGGGATTCCGTTGCTAACTATTTCACCGCAGAATAAGCTACCCGTCCTCCGAGTCGTTGCCTTGCTGCCGCCCGAACCAAAGTGCCACCTCGCAAGTCCAGGTCTGTGCCAACGCAGTCGGCATTCCCGGGGACGCACCATTTGATTTCCTGCCGGGACAATTAGAGATTCATGGGATGTCGATGGGCCGCGCTTCACAAAGGCGTTTGCCTGTGCGCCAATCTATGATTCTATATTTTCCTGCCTGTCGCTTCGCGATCTCATCCAATTTGCTCTGACCTGTCGTGTTGCCCACCTCGCCGTAGTTGACTATAAGACCAGAGCTTTCAACACCAATCACCATCTATCCCAATTGTTCTCTGACCCCATCACTTTTCGTTCTCTCCAGGCCAAAACCAACACGCTTATCTCTGGTTCGAATGCCCTCCAGTTCCTTGACAGGTGTTTCTACCCCGAGTCTGACCTCGACCTCTACACCCATCCTGGACATTCGTTTGAGGTTGCTCAATTCCTTGTGGAAGCTGAGGGTTATGAATTCGTTCCTTCTACTGGTCAGCCAGAAAACTGGAGGGAAGCCATCCCGGAAGAGTGGGACGGTACCCAGAGGTTCACGGTCTCTCCTCTCTCGAGGAACAACACACGTTTTCTCCCTTGAAAGGGCTGGGATTTCGGAAAAAGAGACGTTGAAGGTTCAGGTCATGGAAACCGCTGCTTCACCGGTCGAGGCTATTCTCAGCTTTCACTCTAGTGCGTCGTATGCTTGGTGTTGGTATGGTTCCTGTCTCAAACCGTTGTGTCATCCCAGCATGCATGATGAACTTTATCACGTCCGATGCTGCATATTCACTCTATCCTTTGGCGACGTTGGTGGAGAGGACTGGCTTTGGTATTCCTAAGGGTGGTGAGCACCTCTGGCCATTTTGAAGTACATTCAACGTGGTTGGCGTATCTACTTCACGCCTCGTTCCAAAGACTTGCAATATCCATTGAAAGCCCCTTTCTCTCTGAAGAGTCAGCGGTGGATTAGTGATAAATACACATGGGTGGTCCCTGGATCAAACTGGCGTCGAGCCACGCCCGTCTCTCAACCCGGGTTCACAGCCTCTTACGTTTGGTCCCGTGCTTTGTTATGGGTGGCAAATGCAGCCACTGTCCGGATACCAATCCTACTAGCGACTACGAGTGCAAGACGTATACGGTACATTCGAGAGTCTTTCGATACAATTATGCATTTCCAGACGCAAATTTAGCAAATACGCTCAATCACTGGACGGAGTGGCAAGGAAGTTATTGTCAGAAGTACATTGCCAAGGAGGACTGGACGTGGTGCGTTTCGTCTTTTATTGCGTGATGATCGTGCTGGGTGCTGAATAGGTTTGATGGCGACATCCCGAGATTCTTGCGGACGGAATGCAATCGCGAGGTTGGATTATGAGGATCGCCAAGTTGGTGCACTTATCGAGTACTCGTCTCCCGTTCGTACACTACAAAGTGGATCGAGTTGGACTTGCGTAGGTGAGGTATTGTTTTTGGTGAGACGTGGTTCATTGCATCGAGTACGCGTCGGGCTTTGGTTGTACGGTATTGGTATGCGTTGACTCTAGTGGGTGTCTCAATTGACAAGCGTAGTGACCGGTCGATACTTCAGTTGTGGTGTGCTGGGGGGAAGAATATCACAGATCCCGTAGCGTGGTTTCATTGCCTTTCCAATGTCCCACCGCTAAATTTTGACTTAGTGGGATGGCCACGAATGCAACTCTATCACTGTACCCAACAGGAGCACAATCTGCTCGTGGGTTGCCATGTCCTAGAGTAAGACGGGTGGGCTGTGGCACGACAGTAAGCACCTCTCTTTGCCCCATCGTGTGACGGCGACACTGTTTGCCATCTGCAAGGACCATGCTCTCGAGATGGCTAATCCATTGCAACTACGACCTGGATTGTAACACTCGGAGAAGCAGCATGCAGCTCACCGGCAGAGGATGGACCGCGACTCGGATGTCCAGGATCGAATATGAGTTCTTGAAGCAGCTGTTCAATCAACCAAAAGTGGGACGTACGACTACTGGACGGATGTCAGCCGTGCATGCAGAAGCTAGTACTACAGCACATGACCCATGTCACTCCATCCCCAAACCATGAGTGAGTAAGATCGTGGATGACCACGTTCGTTAAAGGCCTATCGCTTGTGATGAGTGCTAGGAACGAAGACCGAGCGAGAGCACTCTATGAACGACGTGACGATATACAGAGATTTTTCTCGCTGTCCGATACTTACATATCGACTCCAGCCTTCCTCAGCCCCCCCTCTTTCGATTGATTAGGCCTTCTTTCAACCCCTCCTGAATCCTCCTCTCGACGATTCGATTTCAGGTACGAAGATAGATCCCACCCCTTTACCAGACGCCCTCCCAAGGCTCCAGAATCCTGGAGAGGTGACGACTGAGACCTCCACAGAGCGCACCACTGAAGCCAATATGAGGATGTAACAAATGTTCAAACCTCACAAGCGCCATTGCCCTCTCTGGTCTCCTGAGACTTGAGCGTAGAGAGTCTCTCGCCACTTTCTGACGGTGGAAGAAATGATCGAGGTTAGTCACCGGAAAATACACCTACGATATAAAGTTTGCATTGCCAAACGCGCAGCCCGAGACTCCGTTCACTCTGCAATTTGGTCTCATGCTGACCACTGAACACGTCCCTCAGCAATTCTCCGTGGCATCGATGCACCAGAGAAGTCAAAAGATCTCATCCTGGCGATGCATGAGCAGGACAAACCCCACTCGCTATTATGGACGAGGACCTAGAGCGGTACAAGGTAGAGGCCGAGGTCCGTGGTAACAAGGTCAATGACGAAATTACCTATCGCCACGCCGTTCACGCCGACGCACTCACCATATTTGTTGCTACCGACACACAACTGAATATCACATACTAGATGTCTCCGATCCTGAACCAAGTTCGGATGAATCAGAGTCGGATGCGTCTGAAAAGTCCGACAATGATGGCATAATTAAATTGGGTTGAAGAATTAGTAATATTGTTCCATTGAAAGGTGGAAAAGATAACGTACCGACTTTCGTTTGCTTACTAGGCGGCGGGAAAAACCAAGCGTGGCGAATCACTACGGCATCAGGAGGACCGGGTTATAACGTTACCAGTTGACGGACGGCTGAGCACGTCCTCCTCCAATCACAGCCCTCAAAATCGATCAAGCGAAGAATTACGGGAATGTGCCCACACCACGCTTTCTAAAT
>JBBPMU010000487.1:0-21260 GCA_038090475.1 Wakefieldia striispora | reverse complement strand
GGGAAGGTGATTTCGGTCATGTAGAGGGGAGGCAGAACGAGGGGAAAGCCTTGGGACGAGAGGCTTTATATAGGTTGAGGATAGTCTTGGCGTTTACCAAATTGGAGGGCGGTTCCCACATATTGTCAGAGGATGGATCATCAGGGAAATTTTGAAGAGATTATAATCCTATATAATCCTCAAAGGGGAGTATATAATGGATTATAATTCCATATAATCCATTATCTACCATTATCATTGATTATCATTCCCTTAAAATTTCCCTGATGATAGCCTTTCCATTTGATAAGGAACTGCGGATTCCATGCGGAACCCCGATGTCCCACGATAGCTTCGACTTTGTATTCTTCTTCTGATCCGAGAAGATCCGGTGGCAGTCATGAGAACGAGGGGCCGTGTTCATCGGTTTCCCGATAAGGGAAGAGGATGGAGGCGTGGAAGACGTCGTGTATTTTCCAGGTAGGAGGGAGTTTAAGGTGGTAGGAAACCAGAGAGAGTACTTGGGTGATTTCAAAGGGGCCCTCACGTCGAGGGGAGAGTTTTCGAGAGTGGTAGCCAAGTTTTAAGTTTTTGTTGTCGAGCCAGACCTTCTGACCGACTTTCCAGAGGGTAAACTTGGTGGTTATGCGGGATTTCATGTCGTCCTGTGCCTTTTGATGGGCGGCCAGAGCTTCTGTTCGGGCTTCGTTGAGTTTGGTAAGGCGTTGTTTGGCAGCCGGAACGAAGGTGGTTCATGAGAGCGAAGGGTATGCATGGGGTTCATAGCCGTACATGAGGGAAAATGGGGATTGGTTGGTGACTGAGTGGACGTTGGAGTTGTGGGAGAATTCGGCCATAGGGAGGAGAGAAGCCCAAGTCGAGGGTTTTCCTTCACAGAAGATCCGAAGATAGGTTTCAAGCTCTTGGTTGACCCATTCAGTCTCGCTGTCCATTTGAGGATGGTAGGCAGATGAGAGAGCAAGGTTGTAGTTTAGCAGTCGGGCCAATTCTCTGGCGAATGCGGAGGCGAACTGGGGGCCCCGGTCCGAGATAAGCTTGTCGTGGAGCCCGAAGCGGGGGAAAACCTGAGAAAAGAAGAGGGACGCTACTCCTTCAGCAGTAATGGATTTCGAACAAGGGATATAAATCACCCCCTTAGTAAGACCATGGTCGACCACGACCATAATAGAATCATGACCGTCGGACGGGGGAAGGTCGGTGATAAGGTCGACCAAAATTTGCTGGAATGGGCAGGTCGCCTTGGAGGGAATAGGGGAGAGTGGCAGGGTGGTGGGGTGGGTAACAACCTTGTTGGCCTGGCAGGTGGCACAACCAGCGATGAATTTGCAGGCAAACGTTGCCATTCCGGGCCACCAATAGTTGCAACGAAGAAGGTGGAGAAGTCGGAAATAGCTGGGATGGCCCACAGCAGAGGAATCGTGGATGGAAGTGATGAGCTCTTTCCGAGCAGTGTCGGGGACATAAAGGCGACCTTGGAAGAAAAGGGATCCTTCGTGGAATTCCCAGTCTTTAGGGGAGGCATGGGGGAAGAGAGAGCTACTGTTCTGCAGGGCAAGCAGCGCTTTTTGAATGATAGGGTCGGCGGTGGTAGATTCGGCAATCTTGTTAGCCAAATCAGCATCTATAGTATTAATGAAATGTTCAGGGTCAAGGAGGGTGACGTCCTGGTTGTCCTCAGAGGTGTCCACAAAATCCTTGCAGGACAAGGCATTGGCAGGGCCCATGTAGGAGCCGGGGTGGGTGTCGTAGAGGATGTCGAAGTCTTGGAGGAAAAGCATCCAGCGAGCATGACGATGGGTGAGCTTACAGGGTTGTTTGAAGTAGGCCAGATTCTTGTGGTCGGTAATGATGGTGACCGGATGCGGAGTGCCACTAAGATATTGGCGCCATTCTTCAAGGGCCTTGATGACAGCGAGCAATTCCTGGTCGTAGATGTCGTAATTCTGTTCGGTGGGAGAGAACGTGCATGAGAAGTACGAGCACAGGTGGAGGTCTCCATTGACATCCTTCTGCATGAGAACAGCGCCCACACCAGTGAGAGAGGCGTCTGTCATGACGGTGAACAGGTGCTGAGGGTTCGGCATGGAGAGAACCGGTAGGGTAAGAAACTTGTTCTTGAGAGCGTCGAAAGCCTTCTGTTGCTCAAAGTTCCATTCCCAGGTGGCAGATTTCCAGGTGAGGGCAATAAGGGGGGCCGCGATAGCTGAGAAGTTGGCAATAAATTTGCAGTAAAAATTGCAGAATCCGATAAAGGATCGGACGCCCTTGACAGAAGTGGGGGCGACCCAGTTCTTGATGGCAGAGAGTTTGGTCGGGTCCATGCGGATTTCACCTTCGGCAATAATCATTCCTAGAAAATCAACAGATTTCTGAGAGAAGGAGCACTTCTCGAGTTTGAGGTGGAGACGAAGTTCGGCCATTCACTCCAAAACACGGCGGGTTCGTTCGTCGTGGAGGGCTTGATCGTCCTTGGTGTGGATAAGGAGGTCGTCCATGTAAATGATGAGCCATCCTTCGGCCATCATGTCGCCAAAGTAGTGGTCCATAAACGCCTGAAAGGTGGGGGGGCCGTTGCACATTCCAAAGAACATGATGAGCAGTTCAAATAGGCCGAACGGGGTGATGAACGCTGCCTTCCATTGGTCGCCGTCCTTGATGCAGATATTGTTGAATCCCCAGCGAACGTCCATCTTGGTAAAGATGTTGGATCCGCGCAGTTTGTCCATGAGGTCTGGAATAAGCGGCAGGGGATAGGCATTCTTGACGGTATGTTCGTTAAGGTAGCGATAGTCCTGGCAGGGTCAGAGCTTTCCGTCTTTCTTGGTGACGAAAAAGAAAGGAGCGGCCTGGGGGGATTTGGAATGGCGAATGGTTCCTTTGGCAAGGTGTTCGTCGATGAACTCCTTACAGGCAGTTGTTTCAGCGGGGTTAAGGGAATATGGTTTTGCTTTTCGTGGGACGAACGAGTCCTTGAGTTCGATGGCATGGTCGAAGTCATGGGATGGAGGAATGAAGCCGTCTTCAGGTTCCTCAAATACTTTCTTGAAGTCCTTGAACGCATCAGGCAGCACTACCTGCGGGGCCTTCTTTTGTGCGGCAATAGTGGTCGATAGGGTTACCTTCCGGATCACCTCCGGTAGGAGTTTTGCTTCTCGTGCTTTCCGTATGAAATGCCGTTTGATGGCTCACTGCCTGGCATCGTAGTTGGCCTTGGTTACATGGTCCGGGTTCTTGTTGATAAAGTGAACGAGGTAGGCTTGCACTTCTCTCAGTGGGTCGTCGTGTCGGCGAACTTTGGTTCCGTGGTCAAATTCAATGGTTTGATTGGTCCAGTCAATCCGTGGGTTTACCTTCGTTAGCCACGGCATTCCCAAAATGACGTTTTGGGATCCACAGTTTATCACCATAAGTTCCTGTTGGTGTTCCATGTCAGCGTAGCGCAGGGTAATGAATACCTTATGATGGATTTCTCCAGCTTTGTTCTTGGTTCCATCTACGTTCTTGGCTCCGATAGGTTCGGCAAGTCGAATGAGAGGAATTCGGTTCCGTACAGCGAAGTCTTGGTTGATGAATGATCCGGTAGCGCCGGAATTGATGAGGGCAGTGGTGGCGACGATTTCTCCTGTCCTTCCTGCATAAAGGGATACAGGAATGTGTATTGCCCTATCTGCAGGAGAGGATACATAAATGGGAGCTATAGTTACAGGAGTCCTTGTCCTTGAGGTAGTAGACATCGCTCTACTCCTCAGTGTTGAAAATCCGCCTCGTCTTCTTCAGCATCGTGGCCCAGTTCAGCCAGAATGGCCTATTGAGTATCGTTGGAGAACAATTCCAAAAGAGAGATTACTTGGTTGGGCTTCAGCCCTTTGCCTTTTGCATAGGCAGCGATGGGGTCGATAGGGACATCTTCTTCAGCAGTCCTAATCTTCTGGGGGATAGAAGCATGGTTCTTCCTGTTGCAATGCTTGCCGGTGAAGCAGCCAACACGATGGCAGATGAAACACTTCCTCTTCTTGATGTGGTCAGATCTCTCTTTGGGAGTCAGGGAGACATAGTCAACGTCCATGGCCATGGGGTCGCGGGAGCGAGACGAAGACGGGGTTGATCCGATATAGGAAGTTCCTCCTTTCCGGAGTAAGTTGTTGTGAACAATCGCATGGTAGAAATGAGAGGCCTTATCAAGCCAGTCATTCGCGGTCATGGGTTCCTTCTCTAAGGCTGTCATCATGGTGGCGATCTGTTTCGAGACCGCGCGGTGAAGAAGATCCTTTAGGACTGATTGATCAGAGACGTCGCTCCTGGAGGCTTCGAGCTGGAAGGTGCTGTGGAAGGCATCAAAGTCGCCATTGAACGGTTTACCTTCCATGCGGATGGTGTGGAGAGTGATTCGCGTGGTGTCTTTGAGGCCAGGGCTATAAGACAGTGCGGAAGTCTTTCTCCATCGCGGTGAGGGTGTCAGTCCAGGAGGTGACAGGGGCAGTCATAATCTTCGTGAGCCAGGCTTTGGAGAAGGTTGCCCCTCTCCCCTGGTTCATTCGATTCAGGAGGGTGATCACTATCTTCTTGTCGTCATACTTGGCAGTGTTGATGGCGAAATAGGCTTTCATTGCCAACAGCCAGCGGGAGGCGTCTTCACTCTTGCCGGAGAAGGGATCCGGGCAAGCTGCCTTAAGTTCATCTTGGGCAGGGTTCGACATGCTGCTAGAGCTAGAAGCTGGGGAGGGGGAGCGAGTTGTCAGGGTGTGCTGGGAGGATGGGAGAGTCGATTGGAACTGGAGAGGCGAAAGAGCAGGGGTAGTTCCTAGAGGGGATGGGATGGGAGTATATCCAGGAGTAATGTTCAGAAGAGGTCCTTGTCGAGTATCAGGGGAAGGGACTTGAGAGGATCCGGCTACTCGTCGTCTAGGCTGGGTGGGAGAACGCAGGGAAGAAGTTCCAGAGGGATGTGCAGATTGGTAGGGGTTCGCGTATGGGGAAGCAGCGGGCGGTCGTTCATCATCAGAGATGTCCTCCAAAGCAGGGGGACGATATGTGGCGTGAAGTTGGGCAGATCCCGTGCATAGTAGCAGGGATCAAGGGACGAGCTAATTCTTTTGTTACGCAGGTGCGGAACAAAGACTTCACTCAAGGTCCTTTCATACTTGTAGTGTCAGCGACGACTAGGAGCAGAGTATTGGCTATCGCTTGTAAGAGAGAAGCCCATAAGCAAAGAGAGACGGAAGACTGGAAGGGCTTAGCACAGGAGGTAAGTCGAGCAACCTTCGTCAGGAGCGAAGACTTTGCAGGCAGAAGTGCGTAGAATTAGCTGAAGAGCTATTCTAGTACATCAGCGGGTATTTATACTATGAGGTACAAACAGAAACAAATAGACGCGTTGCGTTGCGAGTATCGTAAAAGGGAATCAACAAAGGATGCGTAAAAGGAAACATACACGTAAAAGGAAATGCGGAGTCCCATGTCCAAGAAAGGAAGGCGGAGAGCTGCTAAGTATAAATGGAAAAGAGACAAATGGGACTTCCCAGTAGAAGTGAGTCAGAAGTCCAGGGGCATCCGTAAACGTGGGAAACGGCAGTGTTCCCATGTGAAGTCTGAAGGAATACCTAGAAGTCATAGTATAGTGGGTTGTATTGACCACTATCAATGATCTCCCAAGTGAGGTCTCTATACGCCATGGAAGAAGGTCAAACCAATAGCGATCGTAAGAATGAGTAGGAAAGAAAAACGTATCCAGGTCCATGTCTTCTTCACCAGAGAGCTGTCTCCAGATGATTTCGACGTCCCGTTCCCAAGTATCTTCGAAATCCGTAACAGGGATAGTTTTTGGGATTGATAGCCAAGTTTTAGGTTCTTGTTGTCCAGCCAGACTTTCTGACCGACTTTCCAGGGGGAGAATTTGGTGGTGATATGTGAAACGAGACGGAATCGTCGAAGGTTGAACCTCAAACCTCAAAGGTGAAGTCTTCCCTGCAACGGGGGATCATTCTGTTAAAAGGAGAGATTTTCCTGCGACGCAAAGTCAACAGGGGGAGTCTGGACGCAATGTCTCAGACTTCAAAGGACACAAAGTCTCTTCAAGGTACCAACGAGTGAAAGGGGAAAGTGCCGTTTATCCTCCGGCTAAGAGTGTAGATGAATAAGAAGATTCCCAGTGTACTCCTCAGAAGATCCTAAGGAGGTCTTGCCTAAAAGAAAATACCCTGGGGAGTAGATTCCAAATAGCAAAGACTGGGGTTACCAGTCGATGTGTCTACTACTTATATACATGGGCGCACAGCACATGGACCAACTATCATAAAAGGAAATAGAAGTGAAACATCATCGGCCATATCATTGGACTGGTATCCTATCTGAGGGTCATCTGCCATTCGCTGGATGGGGATCAAAGAGAAGAGAAGAGAGATGGAAATGAAAAAAGAAGAATAGAATGTGTCCATGGAGATAAGAGTTCTCCGAATCTCGATAAGTCCAAAAAGGGTTATTCCCAAAGAGATGGCCGCCGGGAATAAGTCTGAAGGTCTCGACCGACGGCCTATCAGCAAGTGCCGCAAAGTGGTCATGTGTGACAGATCACGTGACGGAAGGAAGTTATACTGTCGTAAGAGTGTACCAGAAGATAAACATCACATGACATCGAGTCACGTGATCAGCGAAGTACATGTATACGGCTTTCTTCAAGGATCGCCACAAGAAGATAGAGTCCTAAATAAAAGTTGTAAAAATGTTAGAAAATATAGCGTCTTTTCAAAGAATAAAGTATGGCTTTATAACAATATGGGATTTCATGTTGTCTTGCACCTTTTGGTGGGTGGCAAGGGCTTCCATTCTGGCCTCATCGAGTTTGGTGAGGCACTGTTCGGCAGCCGGGATGAACATGGTGTGAGAGAGAGAGGGGTAAGAGCAGGGTTTGTAGCCATACACGAGGGAAAATAGGGATTGGTTGGTGATGGAATGGACATTGGAGTTGTGGGAGAATTTGGCCATAGGGAGGAGCGATGCCCAGGTGGTCAGTTTTCCTTCACAAAAGATCCGGAGATAGGTTTCGAGTTCTTGGTTGACTTGTTCGGTTTCCCCGTCGGTCTGTGGATGGTAGGCGGTGGAAAGGGCGAGGTCGTAGTTTAAGAGACGGGCAAGTTCTCTAGTGAAAGCAGAGGCAAATTGGGGGCCACAATTGGAGATAAGCTTGTCATGTAGGCCAAAATGGGGGAAAACCTGAGAGAAAAATAGGGTTGCAACACCTTCAGTGGTGATAGATTTCGAACAAGGGATGTAAATTACCCCCTTTGTAAGACCATGGTCGACCACAACCATAATAGAATCATGGCCGTCTGACAGGGGAAGATCGGTGATGAGATCGACAGAGATCTGTTGAAAGGGGCATGTCACCTTGGAGGCAATGGGAGAGAGCGGTGGCGTGGTTGGGTGTGTGATCACCTTGTTAGCCTGGCAAGTGGCACAGCCTGCGATAAATTTGCGGGCAAAGGTAGCCATACTGGGCCACCAGTAGTCTCGGTGGAGCAAGTGGAGAAGGCGGAAATATCCGGGATGGCCAGCGGTGGGGGAGTCGTGGATAGAAGTAACTAGCTCTTTCCGAGCATTATCAGGGATATAGAGGCGACCTTGGAAGAAGAGGGAGCTGTCGTGGAATTCCCAGTCTTTTGGGGAGGCACAAGGAAAGAGAGAACTACCATTCTGCAAGGCGAGCAGTGCTTTTTGAACGATAGGGTCAGTAGTGGATGATTCGGCGATTTTAGCAGCAAGGTCTGCATCGATGGCATTGATAAAGTGTTCAGGGTCAAGAAGGGTGACGTCTTGATTATCCTCCGAAGTGTCAACGAAGTCCTTTCAGGAGAAAGCGTTGGCGGGCCCCATAAAGGAACCAGGGCAGGTATCATAGAGGATGTTGAAATCCTGAAGGAAGAGCATCCATTGAGCATGGTGGCGAGTGAGCTTGCGCGGTTGTTTAAAATACGCCAAATTCTTGTGGTCGGTGATAATGGTAACTGGGTGAGGGGTACCGCTGAGATACTGTCGCCATTCCTCGAGGGCTTTAATAACGGCGAGCAATTCTCGGTCGTAGATGTCGTAGTTGCGCTCAGTTGGAGAGAAAGTGCAAGAGAAGTACAAACAAGGATGAAGATCCCCGTTGACGTCCTTTTGCATAAGGACAGCTCCTGCTCCGGTGAGAGAAGCGTCAGTCATGACAGTAAAAGGGTGTTGGGGGTCCAGCATAGAAAGGACCAGGAGGATGAGGAACTTCTCCTTGAGAATGTGAAAAGCGCGGGCTTGATCATCCTTCCATTCCCAGACGGCAGATTTCTTGGTGAGCACGATAAGGGGAGCAGCAATAGTGGAAAAGTTGGCGATAAATTTCCGGTAAAAGTTGCAAAAACCAAGGAAAGATCGAACACCTTTAACAGAGGTAGGGGGAACCCAGGATTTGATAGCGGAGAGTTTGGTTGGGTCCATGCGGATTTCGCCCTCAGCAATAATCATTCCTAGAAAATCGACTGACTTCTGAGAGAAGGAGCACTTCTCAAGCTTGAGGTGGAGCCGAAGTTCAACCATCCGTTCCAAAACACGGCGTGTTTGTTCGTCATGAAGATCCTGATCATCCTTAGTATGGATTAGGAGGTCATCCATATAGATGATGAGCCATCCTTCTTCCATCATGTCGCCAAAGTAATGGTCCATAAATGCTTGGAATGTAGGGGGGCCGTTGCACATTCCGAAGAACATGATGAGGGGTTCGAAGAGGCCAAATGGGGTGATAAATGCGGCCTTCCATTGATCACCATCTTTGATATGAATGTTGTTAAATCCCCAACGAACATCCATCTTGGTGAAGATGTTGGATCCTCGTAGTTTGTCCATGAGGTCCAGGATTAGGGGGAGGGGATAAGCATTCTTGACGGTATGTTCGTTAAGGTAGCGATAATCTTGGCAAGGTCAGAGCTTTCCATCCTTCTTAGCGACGAAAAAGAAAGGGGTGGCCTGAGGGGACTTGGACGGGCGAATGGTTCCTTTATTTAGGTGTTCCTCAATAAACTCCTTGCAAGCGGTCGTTTTGGCAGGGTTGAGGGAGTATGGTTTTGCTTTTCGAGGAACGAACGAATCCTTGAGTTCGATGGCATGGTCAAAGTCTCGAGATGGGGGAATGAAACCGTCCTCAGGTTCATCAAATACCTTCTTGAAATCTTTAAATGCATTGGGCAATGCTACCTGTGGAGCCTTCTTTTGCGCAGCAATAGTGGTCAATAAGGTCACCTTCCAGATTACCTCCGGTAGGATTTGAGCTTCTTTTAGTTTGCGTAAAACATGTCGTTTCATGGCTCACTGCCATGAGTCAAAGTTGGCCTTGGATACTTGGTCGGGGTTCTTGTCGATAAAGCGAATAAGGTAGGCTTGCGCTTCCCTTAGAGGGTCATCATGTCGGCAAACCTTGGTTCCATGGTCAAATTCGATGGTCCTGGTAGTCCAGTCGATCCGCAGGTTTACCTTGGTTAGCCACGGCATTCCCAAAATGATGTTTTGGGATCCACAGTTGATCACCATAAGTTCCTGGTGGTGTTCTGTGTCAGCGTAGCGCAGGGTAATGAATACTTTGTAGCGGATTTCTCCAGATTTGTTCTTGGTTCCATCTACGTTCTTGGCTCCAATGGGTTCAGCAAGTCGAATGAGAGGGATTCGGTTCCGTACGGCGAAGTCTCAGTCGATGAATGATCCAGTGGCTCCAGAGTCGATGAGGGCGGTGGTGGCGACGATTTCTCCTGTCCTTCCTGCGTAAAGAGATACGGGAACATGTATTGCCCTATCTGCAGGAGAGGATACAAAAATGGGAGCTATTGTTACAGGAGTCCTTGTCCTTGAGGTAGCAGACGTCGCTCTACTCCTCAATGTTGAAAATCCGCGTCTTCTTCGGCATCTTGTTCCGGTTCAGCCAGGATGGCCTGTTGAGTATCGTCAGAGAACAGTTCCAAAAGAGAGATTACTTGGTGGGAGCTCATCCCTTTGCCTTTTGCATAGGCAGCGATGGGGTCGGTAGGAGAGTCTTCTTCGGCAGTCCTAATCTTCTGTGGGAGAGAAACGCGGTTCTTCTCATTACGATGTTTACCAGCGAAGCAGCCAGTATGGTGGCAAATGAAGCACATCTTCTTCTTGATGTGGTCGATCCTTTCTGTGGGAGTGAGGGAGACATAGTCCACATCCATGGCCATGGGGTCGCGGTAGCGGGATGAGGATGGGGTCGATCCGATATAAGAGGTTCCTCCTTTCCGGAGTAAGTCATTGCGGATGATCGCATGGTAAAAATGAGAGGCCTTATCAAGCCAATCATTCGAGGTTGCAGGTTCCTTCTCTAAGGCTGTCATCATGGTGGCAATCTGTTTCGAGACTGTGCGACGAAGAAGATCTTTTAGAATAGATTGGTCGGTGATATCGCTCCTGGAGGCTTCAAGCTGGAAGGCACTGTGGAAAGCATCAAAGTCGCTGTTGAAAGGTTTCCCTTCCATATGGATGTTGTGGAGAGTCATTCGCGCGGTGTCTTTGAGGCCAGGGGGTATAAAGACAGTGTGGAAGTCCTTCTCCATCTCGGTGAGAACATCAGTCCAGGAGGCAACAGGGGTGGTCATAATCTTCGTGAGCCAGGCTTCAGAGAAGGTTGCCCCTCTCCCCTGGTTCATTTGATTCAGGAGGGTAATCACGATCTTCTTATCATCATACTTGGCAGTATTAATGGCGAAGTAAGCTTTCATCGCCAACAGCCAGCGGGAGGTGTCTTCACTCTTGCCAGAGAAGGGTTCCAGGCAAGCTGCCTTGAGTTCATCTTGGATGGGGTTCAACATGCTGCTAGAGCTAGGGGTAGGGGAGGGAGAACAAGTGGTCAGGGTGTGCTGAGAAGACGGGAGAGTCGATTGGAACTGGAGAGGGGATAGGACAGGAGTGGATCCGAGGGGGGAAGGGATGGGAGTGAAGGAAGGGGTAACGTTCAAGAGGGGTCCTCGTCGAGGGTTGGGTGAAGGTAAGGAGGAGCCAGCTACTCGTCGTCTGGGTTGAGTAGGAGAACACAGAGATGAAGTTCCAGAGGGACGTGCGGTTTGGTAAGGATTCGTGTAGGGGGGAGCGGCAGGTCGTTCGTCGTCAGAGGAGTCCTCCAAAGCAGGAGAATGATATGTGGCGTGAAGTTGGGCAGATCCCATGCGTAGAAGCAGGGATCAAGGGACGAGCTAATTCTTTTGTTACACGGGTGTGGAACAAAGACTTCACTCAAGATCCTTTCGTACTCGTAGTGTCGGCAATGACTAGGAGCAGAGTATATGGCTATCGCTCGTGAGAGAGAAGCCCGTTAGCAAACTAGACAGAGAGCTGGAAGGGCTTAGCACAGGAGGTGAGTCGAGCGACCTTCTTCAGGAGCGAAGACTTTGCAGGCAGAAGTGCGTAGAATTAGCTGAAGAGCTATTCTACTACAGCGGCAGGTATTTATACTACAAGGTACAAATAAAGGAAAATAAACGAGAAAGGGAATCAACGAGACACATCGCGTTGTGTGTATCATAAAAGGGAATCAACAAAGGACACATAAAAGGAAACGTACGCGTAAAAGGAAATATGGAGTCCCGTGTCCAATAAAGGGAATCGGAGGTCCATGTCCAAAAGAGGAAGTGGAGAGCCGCTAAGTATAAAGGGAAAAGGAAGAAATGGGACTTCCCGGTGGAAGTGAGTCAGAAGTCCGGGGGCATCCGTAAATGTGGGAAACGGCGGTGTTCCCGTGCGAAGTCTGAAGATAACCTAGAAGTCATGGTACAGAGGGTCATATTGACCACTGTCAATGATCTCCCAAGTGAGATCTCTATATGCCATAGAAGATAGGTCAAACCAATAGCAATTGTAAGAATGAGTAGGAAAGAAAAACATATCCATGTCCATGGGTTCTTCACCAGAGAGTTGTCTCCAGATGATTTCGACGTCTCGTTCCCAAGTATCTTCGAAATCCGTAACAGCTACAAAGGAGACAAGGAATTGTAAGAGGTGGAGAGTCGTCAGGAGTCTCCAAGAGAGGTGGGGAGTGAGGTGATGCACGGACGGTAGGTGAGGGGGATGCTGTAGTAGGAGGTGGTACCAGTATTGGACTTGTATCTGTTGCTCTCGCTTCAGGAGGTCGAAGCAGTTCTCTTACTTGGTATGGTACTCTAGTCAATGAGATATTGAGTATCCATACACAAGGTCCAACTCAAAAGTTAAACAAGAGAGTGAGAACGCTGAAGGAATTGTCTGACTGAAGAAGATGATACCAGATGGCACCATCTGTCACAGCAAAGACAGCTACATTGCCAACGACTCTAGTGACTCGTCCGTGTCCAATAACAGACATGGCTTGGACAATCATGGATAAGAGTCTGGTGAACCAGAAAACCTCAAAGGGCTCCATGGCTTGATCAAAAGATCGTCAAGGGATAAAGAGCATACGATGATAAGACGGATCTGATGATCAATCGGGGCTCATAACCTAAAGCAATCAAACCAGGCGATCGCTTTGATCTCTAATCACCTAAGTGACTAGGCTTTCGCACAGCAAGGGCAAAAGGGCAGAGGTTATGGACACTAGGAGAGAGATAACTCACTAGTGTTGATCAAGGTAGATCAAAGAGTAAGCGGAGTGATCCTTTGTGAGGTGCGAAAGTGTGGTGAGACAAACAGTGTTTGAATTCTGGTTAGAGAGCTCAGAGGGAGACTCTCTCTCTTATATACTGTACAGGGAGTACATATATAGTAAATGGTCTTATCTATGTAGAAAGGCCGTAGGTGTCCTATTGGACAATATCCAAAGATAACAAGAATAGAGAGATAACTTATCTCTATATTAAATATTGTTATCTGCCAATGGATAAGCAATCCGCTATCATATGAAATAAGAAGACATGATAGTGGCAAAGGGTGTTTGTCAGAATGTTCTAGGGTTACACCCTTCATATCATATTTGATATGAGTCTAGAACATCGGAATCAATCTATGGATTGTTCCATCTGAGAAACAGTAGATCAGATCAAAGATTGATCTAAGATCAGGGTATCTAGAGATGAAGATCTGAAGATGAAATACCACTGATCTCGACATGAGCTAATTCTTTTGTTATGCAGGTGCGGAACAAAGACTTCACTCGAGATCCTTTCATACTCATAGTGTCATCGACAACTAGGAGCAGAGTATATGGCTATCACTCATAAGAGAGAAGCCCCAGTGAGTAACAAGAGACGGAAGACTGGAAGGGCTTAGCACAGGAGGTTAGTTGAGCAACCTTCTTCAGGAGTGAAGACTTTGTAGGCAGAAGTGCATAGAATTAGCTGAAGAGCTATCTACTACAAGTCGGCCCTTTATATACTAGGGGGGTTACCATAAAGGGATGATGTGTAAAAGGAAATCAACAAGATGCATCGCATCACGTGTATCGTAAAAGGGAATCAATGAACAACACGTAAAAGGAAACATACATGTAAAAGGAAATGCAGAGTCCCATGTCCAAGAAAGGAATTGGAGTTCCGTGTCCATAAGGAGAAACAGAGTTCCGCTAAGTAAAAAGGGAAAAGAGATAAAAGGGACTTCCTGGTGGAAGTGAGTCAGAAAACCAGGGGCATCTGTAAACGTGGGAAACGGCGGTGTTCCTGTGTGAAGTCTGAAGAATATCTTAGAAGTCATGGAATAGTGGGTCGTATTGACCACTATCGATGATCTCCCAAGTGAGGTCTCTATACACTGTGGAAGAAACGTCAAACCAATAGCGATCATAAGAATGAGTAGGAAGGAAAAACGTATCCATGTCCATCTTGTCTTCACCAGAGAGTTGTCTCCAGATGATTTCGACATCTCGTTCCCAGGTATCCTCAAAATCCGTAACACCAGTCACAGTGGCCTGTCTAATACAGCACACCATGGAAGCACCTGCCCACCACTACCAGCAACAACATCCTCTGGGAAAAAGAGACAGGCTGACACTGGACAGTTCAAACTTGTTATTGCCTCATCCAATGGCTTGAAACGTGCACATATTGTAAGGGATTAGTGAACACAACAGTTGTCTTTTTTGACCTCCTATCACTCTTTTCTTGTTGACAATGACTTCTGAGCACCTTTGGTTGCATTCGCTACGACATGCCTCTCATTTCTCTGCTAGTAGTTGCTCTTCTGTCATAGTCTCATAGCGTGCACCAGTGGTTACAGGGTCCTGTCACACTGACGCATCTCATTTGCAATCAAATCCCAGGTAGTATATATTGCGTGATACTATAGCTAAACTTGGGGTGATTGTCACTGTGACAGGGGGGGTGGTCCCCCTCAAAGAAACAGTGGGTCAGTATCCAAAAACGTTGTCATCCCACACCTCTTGGACGAACCAACCTCTTCCACTGCCACTGAACCTCCCCGGATCACTCATATACAGTAATGACTCTACCAGGCTCAGTGCCCACTGAGCTCACTCCATTCCAACTCACGTGCTTTGGCATCACCCTTGAGTTGTACTTAAATGCTTCATGATCTCATCATTCTTCATTGCTGAGACTGAGGATAAAGGCAATGAATATTTTATTACCAGTGCTGCTATGGTTTAATCCCTTCGAATATCCTGCATGACTACCAAACAGAGAACGACTTTCAATCCTGATTTATTATAACATTTATTATTTAATCCATGGGAAGTCACCTACTTGCTACATGAGTGTCGAGATCAGTGGTATTTCATCTTCAGATCTTCATCTCTAGATACCCTGATCTTAGATCAATCTTTGATCTGATCTACTGTTTATCAGATGGAACAATCCATAGATTGATTCCGATGTTCTAGACTCATATCAAATACAATATGAAGGGTGCAACCCTAGAACATTCTGACAAACACCCTTTGCCACTATCATGTCTTCTTATTTCATATGATAGCGGATTACTTATCCATTGGCAGATAACAATATTTCATATAGAGATAACTTATCTCTCTATTCTTGTTATCTTTGGATATCGTCCAATAGGACATCCACGGCCTTTCTAAATAGATAAGACCAATTACTATATACGTACTCCCTGTACAGTATATAAGACAGAGAGTCTCCCCCAGAGCTCTCTAACCAGAATTCGAACACTGTTTGTCTCACCACACTTTCACACCTCACAAAGGATCACTCCGCTTACTCTTTGATCTACCTTGATCAACACTAGTGAGTAGTCTCCCTCCTAGTGTCCATAACCTCTGCCCTTTCACCCTTGCTGTGTGATAGCCTAGTCACTTAGGTGATTAGAGATCAGAGCGATCGCCTGGTTCAATTGCTTTACTGGCCTCAAAGACACCGCACGCATGACCCTCCACAACATCCGTATGGAAAGGAAACCTTTCAATGGTGACTTCGACGCCTTCCGCAGCGCCTTCCAGCTGGAAGCCTCTAGGAGTGACATCACCAACCAATCCATACTCAAGGATCTTCTTAAACGTGCTGTTTCATGCCAAATTACCACCATGATGACAGCCTTGGAGAAGGAACTCACAACTGCGAATGACTGGCTGGAGAAAGCCTCTCATTTCTACCATGCAATTATCTGCACTGACCTCCTTAGGAAAGGAGGTACTTCCTATATTGGATCGACCTTGTCCACCTCCCAAACCTGCGACCCTATGGCCATGGATGTGGACTATGTATTGTTGACCCCAGCAGAACGATCCAAACACCTCAAGAATAGGAAGTGCTTTGTGTGCCACCATGTCGGCTGTTTCGCCAGCAAATATCATAACAGGCAGAACTGTCGTTCTCCCCCACAGAAGATTAGGACTGCCAAAGAAGACTCTCCTATCAACCCCCTTACCGCCTATGTGAAAGGCAAGGGATTGAAGACCCATCAAGCAATCCGATTGCTGGAAATGTTTTCGGACAAGTTGAATGAAGTCCCAATGGATGAACCAGAACAAGAAGCCAAAGAAGATGAGGATTTTTGACACTGAGGAGTAGAGCAACGTCTACTTCCTCAAGGACAAGGACTCCTGTACAAATAGCTCCCATTTTTGTATCCTCTCCTGCTGATAGGACAATACATGTCCCTGTATCCCTTTATGCAGGAAGGACAGGAGAAATCATCGCCACCACTGCCCTCATCGACTCTGGAGCCACTGGATCCTTCATCGACCGGGACTTTGCTGTACGAAACCGAATCCCTCTCATTCGACTTGCCGAACCAATCGGAGCCAAGAACATAGATGGAACCAAGAACAAGTCTGGAGAAATCTGCCACAAGGTATTCATCACTTTGTGCTATGCTGACACAGAACACCAACAGGAACTTATGGTGATCAACTGTGGATCCCAAAACATCATACTGGGAATGCCGTGGCTAGTCAAGGTAAACCCCCGGATAGACTGGACCAATCGGACCATTGAATTCGACAGAGGACAGAAAGTCCGACGACACGACAACCCCCTAAGGGAAGCACAAGCCTACCTTATTTGCTTTATCAACAAGAATCCGGATTGCATATCCAAGGCCAATTACGATGCTAGGCAGTGAGCCATCAAACAGCATTTCCAACAAAAGCTACAAGAAGCAAAAATCCTACTGGAGGTGATCTGGAAGGTAACCCTGTCAACCATGATTGCAGCACAGAAGAAGGCCACACAAGTAGTGCTGCCAGACACATTCAAAGACTACAAAAAAGTATTCGACGAACCAGAGGACAGTTTTATTCCTCCATCCTGCGACTTCGACCATGCCATCAAACTCAAGGACTCGTTCATCCCTTGAAAAGCCAAGCCATACTCCCTCAATCCCGAGGAAACGAAGGCCTGTAAAGACTTTATTGATGAACACTTACTGAAAGGAACCATTCGCCCATCGAAATCCCCTCATGCTGCCCCTTTCTTTTTCATTGCCAAGAAGGACGGAAAGCTCCAACCTTGCCAAGACTACTGCTACCTCAATGAGCATATGGTCAAAAATGCCTACCCCCTCCCGCTCATCCCAGACCTCATGGACAAACTCTGAGGATCGAACATCTTCACCAAGATGGACATCTGATGGGGGTTCAACAACATCCACATCAAAGATGGTGACCAATGGAAAGCAGCATTCATCACTCCATTCAGTCTCTATGAACCCCTTATCATGTTCTTCGGCATGTGCAATGGTCCCCCAACATTCTAGGTGTTTATGGACCACTACTTCGGCGATATGATGGCTGAAGGATGGCTCATCATTTACATGGACGACCTCTTGATCCACACCAAGGACGATCAAGACCTTCACAACGAACGGACCTGTCGTGTTCTAGATCGAATGGCGGAGCTCCACCTACACCTCAAACTGGAAAAGTGTTCCTTTTCCCAGAAATCCATTGACTTTTTAGGAATGATCATTGCCAAAGGTGAAATATGAATGGATCCCACTAAACTCTCTGCCATCAAGTCCTGGGTTCCCCTGACCTCTGTCAAAGGCATCCGATCCTTTATTGGATTTTGCAATTTCTACCAGAAATTTATCGCTGATTTTTCTGCCATCGCTGCACCCCTCATCGCCCTCACCAAGAAATCTGCCGTATGGGAATGGAAGGACGACCAGCAATGCTCTTTCGACAAGCTAAAGGAAAAGTTCCTTTCCCTGCCCGTTCTCTCCATGCTGGAACCCCAACGTCCCTTCACTGTCATGACCGACACCTCCCTTACTGGCGCCGGAGCAGTCCTTATGCAAAAAGACGTCAATGGTGACCTCCACCCCTGCTCCTACTTCTCCTGCATGTTTTCCCCCACCGAGCACAACTACAACATCTATGATCACGAATTACTTGCAGTAATCAAGGCCCTCGAGGAATGGTGCCAGTACCTGAGCGGTACTCCCCACCCTGTGACTATCATCACAGATCACAAGAACCTTGCCTATTTTAAGGAACCTTGCAAGGCCACCTGCCCCTTTCAACAGATCTCTGTCGACCTCATCACCGATCTTCCCCCATCAGACGGCCATGATTCTATTATGGTCATGGTCGACCATGGTCTTATGTACAAAGGGGGTAATTTACATCCCTTGTTCAAAATCCATTACTGCCGAGGGCATAGCAGCCCTATTCTTTTCACAGGTATTCCCTCATTTTGGCCTACATAACAAACTTATCTTGGATCATGGTCCTCAATTTGCCTCCACCTTTGCTAGAGAACTCGCCTGTCTCCTGAATTACGACCTCGCCCTTTCCACCACCTACCACCCCCAAACTGACGGCGAAACCAAACGAGTCAATCAGGAACTTGAAACGTACCTTCAGATCTTTTGCAAAGGGAAACCGACCACCTGGGTGTCACTTCTTCCTATGGCCAAATTCTCCCACAACTCCAATGTCCACTCTGTCACCAACCAATCCCCCTTTTCCCTCATGTACGGCTATGAACCCTGCTCATACCCTTCTCTCTCTCGCACTACCTTCATCCCGGCCACCAAACAACGCCTTTCCAAACTCAACAAAGCCAGAATGGAAGCCCTTGCTGCCCACCAAAAGGCGCAAGAGGACATGAAATCCCACATTGCAACAAAATTCTCCCCCTGGAAAATTGGTCAGAAAGTCAGGCTTGACAACAAAAATCTAAAACTTGGCTATCATTCTCAAAAACTATCCCCTCAACAAGAGGGCCCCTTCGAGATTACTCAGGTCATCTCTCCCGTCTCCTATCAACTCAAGCTCCCTCCCACTTGGAAGATACACGACGTCTTCCATGCCTCCATTCTCTCCCCCTATTGGGAAACTGATGAACACGGCCCTTCATTCTCTTGCCCACTCCCAGATCTTCTCGGATCAGAAGAAGAATATGAAGTCGAAGCTATTGTGGGACATTGGGGTTCTGCACGGAATCTGCAGTTCCTTATCAAATGGAAAGGCTATCCATCATCTGACAACACGTGGGAACAGCCATCCAATTTGGTAAATGCCAAGACTCTCCTTGACCTATATAAAGCCTCTCGCCCCAAGGCTTTCCCCTCATTCCGACTCCCTCCCATATGATCAAGGTCACCTTCTCCCTCATTGTATTCATCGTCTTCTCTGCCCTCACACTTTTCTTTTTCTACTCTATCTTTGCCATTGCCCTCAAACTCCAATACTCTCACGACACCCTCTTCTTTGTCCTCCACGTCACCCCCAATGGAATCTCTGTCAGGATCATTTCCCTCCACGATGTCACCACCCCCATACTTCACTACTCCACTGGCGCGACCTACTCTGGCTGGATGGCTGAGGCGGACGGTTGGAACGATTCTTGAGTCATTCCATTCCTGTTCATCTTCCCATTTCACTCTTCCTCCTTCTTCTCTGCTTATGCCAGACACCCCGCCCGCTTCCCCTACGGCATACCTGGAAATCCCCCTTGACACCCTACTTTCTACTCTGGACCCCATTCCCATTTTTCTAGATAGACTTCCATGTTTCCATCGCAACATCTTCTATGCTGCGATCCTCACTTCACCCCCACTCGCACTCCCACTCTCAAACATTCCCCTATCCTCTCCCCAATTGACGGTCATCCCCCTCCTCATCCAGGCATTCTGAAACTCGACTCTCTCATCAGAGATCCAACAATGCTCTCCTATCCAACTTGGAGAATCATGGGCGGCAGCCCTCTCCTATTCCATTCAGGGAACCAGAGGGATCATACTCAATGCACTTGACCATGTCGGGTTCGGAATCTTCATTCCTACTCTACCCGCAAACAATGTCCAACCCCTCCTTCGAACCACCCTCATCAGTCTCTCCCCTCTCCAACGATGGGACTATCTATCACCCACAGAGCTCTCTGTGCACCACCCTCTGGGACAGACCACTTGTCTCTACCCATCTGCCAGACCTCTACTACCCGCCCCCATCCCTACCTACCCTATCCGACATGATGAGTTGGACACTGCTTCCCTATCCTCTGCTCATGCCACCCCTCCCCCATATTCTCCCCACAGCCAACCTCTTCCCTGATGACCCACACCTGGACCAGATGCGCCCCATTTGGGGTCTCCTCGATCCGGACCACATGTTCAGCCATCCACTCCGATTGTTGAACTCGACCTTAACGAGGTTAGAGAATTTCTCACCACCCTTGCTGAACTTACAGAGCTGGTCACCTCCCCCAACCCCTCCCCGGTCCCTATCCCCCCTCCCATCCCCTGACGAGTTCCTCACCACCATTCTTGCTATCATTGCGGGTCCACTGGACACCTCCAATCTAGATGCCCCCACTACTGATGTGCCCACTGCCTCAGAACATCCCCAGGCCATTTCTCCCAAAACTGCCCAGTTGACAGACAGCAACACCCTCACTGGACCTGACGACCTATTGATGATGATGCTCTCCCAGATTTCGATGACG
This sequence comes from Wakefieldia striispora, assembly GCA_038090475.1. Lineage (NCBI taxonomy): Eukaryota > Fungi > Basidiomycota > Agaricomycetes > Agaricales > Hymenogastraceae > Wakefieldia > Wakefieldia striispora. The sequence goes on along the minus strand of JBBPMU010000487.1, from coordinate 897 downwards.
AGCACATCTGATGATAATGATTCAGTGAATCATTCTTCCAACAGGGGAGCTAATGTTACGGATTTTGAGGATACATGGGAATGAGACATCAAAATCATCTGGAGACAACTCTCTGGTGAAGACGAGACGGACATGGATACGTTTTTCCTTCCTATGATCGCTATTGGTTTGACGTTTCTTCCACAGCGTATAGAGACCTCACTTGGGAGATCATCGATAGTGGTCAATACGACCCACTATTCCATGACTTCTAAGATATTCTTCAGACTTCGCACAGGAACACCGCCGTTTCCCACGTTTACAGATGCCCCCGGTTTTCTGACTCGCTTCCACCAGGAAGTTGTTACGGATTTCGAAGATACTTGGGAACGGGACGTCGAAATCATTTGGAGACAGCTCTCTGGTGAATTGGAGACAGACCCGGATACGTTTTTCTTTCCTACTCATCACTATGATCGCTCTTGGTTTGACCTTTCTTCCACGGCGTATAGAGACCTCCTTTGGGAGATCGTAGACAGTGGTCAACTTGACCCTGTATACCACGACTTCTAGGTCGCCCTTCAGACTTCGCACGGGAACACCGCCGTTTCCCACGTTTACGGATGCCCCCGGACTTCTGACTCACTTCTACCGGGAAGTCCCTTTATTCATATTCCTCTTACATCGAGCGGCTCTCCGCTTCTACTTATATCTAGCGGCTCTCCGCTTTCCTTTCTTGGACACGGGACTCCGCATTTCCTTTTACGCGTACGTTTCCTTTTACGCGTCCCTTGTTGATTTCCTTTTACGATACACGCGACGCGACGCGTCTCGTTGATTTCCTTCTTGGACTATTTGTTTCTATTTGTACCTCTTAGTATAAATACCCGCCGATGTAGTAGAATAGCTCTTCAGCTA